>JXCR01149066.1:0-43980 GCA_002079205.1 Phalaenopsis hybrid cultivar
TAGTTTAAATGAAAGAGCACTATACCTCAAATCCTGTATCTATCCCGAAGGATAAACACAAGTCTTGAGGATGAGGGTCGATCAAATAAACTAAGGAAGATGTGACGTCTGTTTGGTCTACAAAATCGTTTATATTTGCCGATAAGTTTCCCAATTTAATATAAAGGATTAAATAGGATTTATATTAAGTTGGGTTCGAACATGTTTCCTATAAGCGCAAGCCCTTTAGTTAATTACATCTTAAATGACCAATGTCACCTAAAAAGACTCTCGATAAAAAATCAGGAAATATTATCTTCAAGGAGTTTCAAAGGGTAGGAATTTTCAATGAGATCGGGCGTAGAGGTGTGAAAGGGGATTGGTTCAAATTTGGAATATTTTGTTGTAGAGTCCAAAGGAGGAAGAACTAGGGGATGTCATGTATCTAGAGGAGAACCCAGGTGACTTCCTAAACTATCCTAATGTTTGGCTTCAGTTTTGAGGAAAAAAATTTAAGTGTTTCATCCTGCCAATTTTATTATTTAGGGCTTACATTCGTGTGAATGAATCACACAAATAGCCTGGAAGATGTGAGGATTTGGTTCGTGACAAACAACAACCTCGGAATCCTTAGACGAGTTAAGGCTTATATTGTATAATAGGACTATACAAAGGCCTAAAGATAAGGAGAGGATTTATGTTGCATAAGAAAGTAATCTCAAAGTCCTATGGCTTTATTATTTAGTCTAATGAAGGAAGATTGGTTTAGCTGGGGAAGACAGGTTTTGCTGTTGAAGATGGTCGTGTTGCCCACTAAGGAAGATTGGTTTAGCTGGGGAAGACAGGTTTTGCTGTTGAAGATGGCCGTGCTGCCCACGAATGAAGATTGGTTTAGCTGGTGAAGATAGGTTTTGCTGTTGAAGATGGTCGTGCTGCCCACCAATTAGCTCCAAGCTCCTCGCCGCAACGAGTTTGAGTTTTCTAGTGTGTCAAGTTATAATATTAAATCAGGTGGCCCTATGGTTGAATATTTTTTAAATTTTATGGGGGCTTATTAATGTTGAATAGAGTGACATCGGTTAAGATCCTTTAGTTCCCTCGTCCCGGCACCACTATTTTCTATTAGATTCACTTAGTCCAAATGAACTTACTAAACTTAATGAGTTCCATAATTTCATTTAGACCGTGGGAAGCCTCATTAACAACCATAGGTTACCTCCTCCGTAGGATTCCCGGTCATCTGATAGAGACATCTTAATTTAGTTGAAGTTGTAGTTTTGTGTGATGTTTGTGGTTAAATTTTGAGTTGTCTTATATTTTGAATGTTGTGGGGGTGAATTTTATCTTGGTAGATTTTAACTTTTGTTTTGGTTTTGGTTTTGTGGCAATCCTAATAGTTTTCAATGCAAATTTGTATAAGAACAAAAGTATAACCTAAAAGTACAAGAAAGACAACGCTGAAAACTGTAAAAGCATACCTGGCGAGTCTTCTCGTTCCACTACTTGAAACATAAAATGCATGTCAGGGCAATTTATATTGAGACAAAAAGTAAGTTTTTAGTAGTTTTCCTAACCCTATGTCATATCTTGATGGGTCCTTAGGAGTTTAATTAAGGATGATTTTGTTAAGCAAAACATATTAAGTTTAATAGATCTTCAAGATATCCAACAGATCTAGAGAAAGAAGCAGGTCCGTGCTACTCTCTCGCTGCTGCTGGAAAATCCTGAGTTCTTTTAAACTTATTTTGTTGCTTAATAATTCATCTTGTAAATACCCTTAATGCTCAGTGAACATTAATGTCTCAATTATCCCTAAGAATAGGGTAATTATCACTTGTGATTCAATTTAAGAATTATGTGGGTGAAGACCCTTGAAGAAGCAAGTTAATGTAAGTTGAACACTTAGCCAAATTTTAATCCTAATTGGGCTTAGTGGTGTTTCAAGGATGTCGAGGCAAGTTAGTTTTCTTGGAGCACTTAGCCAAATTTTAACCGTAATTGGACTTGTAGTGTTTGAAAGATGTTTTAATTTTCAATGATATTTAGTTTTCTAATCCTCATTTAAATGACACTTGATTTATCCTAAGTCACTACTGAGCCCTTAAGACCTAGGTGAGTGTCTTATTTAGTTAGGTTTTAGGTGGTCATGATTCATGATTTGAATTTTATTTGAAAATCGAAATAGGGGTATTAAATTGATTAATTATTGACTTCAAAAGTCATACCCCTAAGTCCTGGGTTCATTTTATTTTAATAAACTTCCAAATTTTAATAGTTTAGAAATTTATTAACTTAATTAAGAAAGTGAGATTGTTTTCTACCAATTAACCCCTTGTGTTTCAAACATCAAATAAATTGATTAAGATCAGAGGTTACCCATTTCTTCTTCTTAAATTAAGCATAAATGTTAATTAAGGTTAATTCTCCAAAATTACACATTTGCCCCTAAGGCTCTATCACTTCTTAATTTATCAAATTCAATTCAAATGACTTTGAAATTTTTATCCTACCTCATTCATGCGTCAATTAAGACATCAGAGTAGAAGATGTGATTTTCAAAATTTAATTTATTTATATAATTATTTTTCTGCAAAAATAGGGTTTTCCAAAGAAAATTCCTAACTTAACCACGGTAACTCCTAATCTCTTGAAATTCTTACTGCAGGTAGCCTTGGACTAGGGAAGTTTTTGGACCAAAATTCATGAATTTTTGAATTTTATTTGATCTTTAAGAATTATTTTAAGTTATGGGGCATTTATTAAATATAAAATATTTTAAATGGAAAAAATCAAGTTTTATATTTTTAAAAAGTCTCATTGAGGTCAGAGAACTTAGAGGGGAAGATTTTATATTTTTTTGAATTTTAATTGATTTATTGGAATTATTTTTAGTGAAAACTCATTTTTAGACTTTAAAAAATTATTTTTAAGCTTTAAAATTCAATATCATTATTTAGAAAATCAGAAAAAATATTATAATTGTTCTTAAGTGATTAGGAAGCAATTTAGATCATTTCTATGAGTTTTTTTTATTTTTTTTTATTTTTAGGGATTTTTAATTATTTAAATATTAAAAATAGGCTTAAAATCAAGTTTTTATTTTAAATATAAATTTATTTTTAGAAAATGCCCCTGATCACAGAGAACTCAAAAAAATAAGTGTTTATAATGTTTTGAGCTATATTTTGATCTTTAAAAATCATTTAAATGCCAAAAATGATGTTTATCTTTAAAAATCAATTTAAGTTATCAAATGTACTCAAAATATTTTCAAATTTTTATGGTGATTTATATGGATCATAAATAACAGTGAAAATCAAAAATCAAGTCATTTAAATGTTTATATCTTTAAAAATAAATTATCTTAATGATTTAGTGTTCATGAAAATTAAGTACATTTTAAATGTCTCGACCCATGAAATTAATTCCAAAAGCTTCTCTGGTCGTGGTGGACCTTCCAAAATTTTCTTGGAATTTTCTAAGAAACATGCTAATTTTCATGATTATTTTAAGTAAATAATGTACATAGACTTGAAAAAAGTGATCCTCTATCTAAGGACCTCCTCAGACTTTGGAAAAATCAGAGAAAGTTCATCTTGACAAAGGCTACAACATGCCAAAAATTCAAGCTATGATGATGAGTCTACATGCAGGGAGAGTCAAAAGATTCAAATCAGTATTTAATTAATTAAAAATAAAATTTTCATCAAATGAACTTAAAATTATTTCCACATTATTCTCCTCTGTTCACTGAGCAAGAACATATTTTTATTTTATTTTTTTTTATTTTTCTACAAAAAGTTATGTATATTTGAAGTTAAGGTAGTTTAAATAAATAGAAAAAGTCCTACTTTCCTACTTATCAACGCGATGCCTCGTCAACCTACGGTGGCTCCAAAAATCCACGCGGCACGCTCCCATTTGACGCTGTCATCCATGCCAGCAGCCACGCATCCCGCTATTTGTGTAAAGAAGCACTGTCCGGATCATCTTGGACGTCCATTCAATACATGCTTGATCAAATAGTTCCCCATCATCATCCGCGATAGAATGATCCTGTGACCGTTCACACTAAAATCCTAAGATCTCAGCCTAGGCTCAATGAAATCACTTTGGGTTTGATCTTATGGACTCGTCTAAGTGAGACGAACACATCCATATGATAATCATGCAATTAAATCAAGCCTAATCAAATGTAGAATCAAAATAGGCTCGGGAGGGGGAGAAGTTTTATACCTTTGGTCTTAGAAGTGAAGCTTCAGTCAGAGGGTCTTGGCATGTTTGTTACGGTCCAAGGAGGCTAGGGATTAACCCTCTGGTCTTGGTCTAAGGCCTAGGAATGAATTCAATCACGACCGGATTTGGGTGTTGGTCTAGAGCTATGGTAGAGGCTCTGTGGAACGGGGATTTTATGGGGCTTTGGCTTCTTTCTTGGTTGTGAAGTTGTGGGTAAATTTAATTTAAGTTTGTTCGAGCGTGGAGGTGTAATGAGCTCTGTCCTAGTTTCTGTCAAGATTTCGAGCTCAAAATTGAACTCCGGTAGTGGAAATTGTTGAGGGAAAATAGTTGGAATGCACTGAGGGGATCATAGGGAAGCTCTGTGGTCAATTTAGAGTGGTCTCTCTAAGAAAGTTCCAGCACTTCTTTCCATGGCCGTGGGAGGTTCTTTTTATAAAAATGGATAAGGGGTGGATGTCATGGCCAATTAAAGGGTGTAATGTGGTGCTTAGGTGGAGGGCAGAGGAGCTCTACAATTCAATTTGGCTGAACTGGCCCCTACGTTTGATTTGGGTGAAGCTCCATGGGGTGGCTCTTTATTTGGACATTTTCCAGCCACTAGGCTGGCCGACCGGCCAGGGGGAGGTGGCTAGGTGCTAAGGGCATCCAGAGGAATCCATCACAACAATTTAATGCAAATGTGTTTTGATTTGGCAAGGATATCTTAAGCATGTGTATTTTTGGGAATAAGATCCCTTAATTTGGGGGACCCTTGGTCCATGGCTTAGTTTAGGTGGTTAGATGGGTTTTGGCTCAGTCTTAGGGGTCAACTAATGGCTGAGGTGGAGTTAATTTGGTTGCTTTAGGGTGGTTGGGTCACATTTTGTGCATGGGTCCAAGTGGGTGCAAATGATCAAGTCTTTGGCTTGGTCTAGTCTAGCTATATCAATTGGCCCAAATAAATGTTGTATTTGGTGTAGATGATCATAATGAACAACTTTGGTGAAGGATGGAAGTGGTTTTCAACTCAATTGAAGGGTCAATTTGAGGAAATTTTGAATTTTAATTAATTTGGTTATGTTGGGCTAAGCTTGGGTCTAGTTTAGGATAGCCTTAGGCTAATTCCAAATTGATTATTATAAATGGTCCATAGGGACCCCATGAAGAGTTGGATGCCAATTTGGAGGTTAAGGCAATCAATTGGGTGAAATTTGGGGACTAAGCCAATTTGGGGCTAAATTTGGGAATTTTGGATTTAGGCCAAAATCAAAGAGATTTGAGGCTTCACCAAGGCTAATTGATGGTTGATTTGGATGTGTAGGAATGTTATAAAGATTTTTCAACATTAATTGTGGTCAATTGACTAGGCTATGGGTTCAATTTGTTGGGATTAGGTCATGTGACCAAAATTGGGGGTTTAACCTATAGCAAAATTGGGCTCAAATCATGGCCCAATTAAGCTTGGATTTGGTCTAGTTTGGCCACATCAATAGTGAATTTGACTTTAGGAATGAAATTGGGGTCAATTCAGATCCAATTGATGGAGATTTGAGTTAAATTTGGGGAAATTTGGGCATTTAAGGGGCAATTTAAGGGTTTTGATCAAGGATGGTTAAATTGGCCAAATTGGGTCATGTGAAAGTTGAAGAAAATGAAATTGAGAATATTTGGGATTTATTGAGATTTTCTATGATTTTTTGGAATTTTTGGACTTTTGGGCCAAAGAGGGGTATTTTGGTAATTTGGCCAATTTTGAGTTTTTGGGTAATTTGGGTGTTTTCAAGGTGTTTGAAATGATTTTTGAACATGTTTGGGTATTTTGGCTAGATTTGGAAATTTTGGCCAAATTTGGGTTCTTAAGGGTATCTCGGTAATTTGGGGAATTTTGCGGACAAAATGCTAGGTTCGGTATCTTAGTAGAGTCGGAGTACCAACCACCATTAATAAGCTATGGACCAATAGAAACCCAATTTTGGGACCTCTATGTAGAGGTCTTAGCCAAATCCTAGCCTAAGGCTAATGGGTTTAGGGAATCACCTACAGAAGTCTCCCAAAAGTATCAAGGGACCAAAGCCTAGAAGTTCTGGGTTTAGGGTAGTGAGTGATTATGAGTGAAAACAAGTGCCTTAGCCCTAGACCAACACGCAGGGTCAACCCTAAGGTCCAACAGTCCTAAGGGCGACTCATATTGAGTTTCCCCCATAGTGACCCCACCTAATAAGTACTAGAGGTTAAAACAAACATGTGGAACTTCAAGTTGAAGAGGGAAGAGGGTAGAATTTCTATTGGTGAAGGTTCCTTTTCTAGTTTTCTAAGAATAGTCAACAGGAAAGTCCTATGGCTAGACCTTAGGCTACTAAAGTGGAAAAAACTAAACATCAATCAAAAGTGAGGTCAACACGACATTAAACCAAGCACTTTGTGGGAGGTAACCCATATTTATGATTGTTTACTTTACTTTTGAGTTTTTGTTCGAAATCTTTTACGTATGTTTATATGTTTGTCTTTATATAGTCTGTGTATTTGCAAAAATATTTAAAAACATATTTTTTTACCTAATTTTATGAAAAAATTGAGAATTTATTGGATCGAAATTGAAATTTTGTAGTTTTTTGGAACTGACACATGAGTCGTCAGATTGGCGCATGATATGTTGAATTATAGAGAGCTGGCCCATGATGCGTCGTGGTGACAAAAAAAACTTAAAACATTTTAAAAGGTGTTTTTGACAGTTTCTTCTCCTTATAACTCCTAAAAACTGATTCTTAAGTCTTTTTTAAGAGGGAAAACAAGGAAAGAGCCAGTAGATTTGAAATTCAATGGCGTCCCACTCTAAAAATACTGCAAGATTTAGAATTTTCAATCAGAGAAAGTTTGTCAATTTTGATGTGCACAAATTACATGATCGTGTTCTAATGAAGAAGAGGCTAATCAAGAAAGGGGGTTTGTGAATTGAGGATACAATACACCTAATGCTCGAGTTGAAGAGTTCATTGCACAGAGACGTTGGGAAGTGCTTTGTTACATTACTGCCGCCAGGGTTGTCCCTGTGGTGAAAGTGTTTTATGCAAATCTGCATGGAATCAACCAAGGAATTTTCTATGCGCAAGGCAGGTTTATGCAATTCACTCCTTCAAGAATAAACAAGATGTTTATGATTGAAAATGTTTCTATCTGTCATTCCGGGAATTTTACCCCTACAAGAGATAGTATGAATGAACTTTGTTGGTATCTTATAGATGAAGAAGTGAATTGGGAGGCCAGAGATGATGGGAATATAAATTTTTTGTCATCTTTGTTAAATTGTACTTCTAAGTCACGACACTTCTTTATTTCATCAAAATTGCTTCTTACTATGAAAAACTGTAAGGTGACTAAGGAGAGTTTTGTTTTAAATCATTGTATTCAAACTAGAAAATTTATTGATATTGGAGTCATCATTGTGAAATTGGTTTTAGGTTTGATTGTGAATGGATCTGCAACTGGACTTGGACATCCGTCCACTATTTTCCTACTGTGCAGTCAATCGCAAATACCTTATGAATGTGGGAAAAAGTGCTTCTTCCTTGGAAGCCGATGGATCCAAAAGTCTATTGCAGTTTTAATGGAATGGGAGAAGAAAATGATATGAATATACTGATGGACTAGGAATCTCAGAATTCATCACCTATTCAGCCTTACTTCAATTTTAATGCACTTTTGAAGAGAATCAAGAAGCTAGAAGAAGAGGTGAAGAATATTAAGCATGTAACTGTGAATATTTCTGAAATGTTAAATCACTTAAATTGGAGACTTAAAGAATATTTTGAGCATACTGGTCATATTGAAGATCATTTGTTGTGTATGTTCAAGAAACATGCTTGGATTGGGGAGGATTCGACCAATGAGTTTCCATACTAACCTGTATGTGCGCTACCAATCTATGGGAGATATCTAAGAGGACGAGAGTGAAGAAGATGTTTGAACTTAGTTTATGCACGAAACATTTTTTTTAGTATTGTTTGTTTTAGTTATTTTTTTTGTGTTGGATTGTATTTACTTTTATTGTTGAACTATATTGATGTTTGTGTTTGAAATTTTGATTTTTAGAATTTAGTGTTAGAATATTTTGGTTTGCTTTAAACACTGAATTAGTTGTTTGTTGGTTTTTAATAGCACGGATATTATATATAAAAGTGAGTTTTGTGGTGTTTGTGAAAGATGGATTTTAGAGTAATTTCTACTAATGTTTATAACGGTTCATTTGAGTTAATTAGAGGTAGACGTAATGTGGCACGGAGCAGATTTTCACAAAAATTGAAATATGAAAGATTAAAGCATTGACACATGATGCACCGTTTTACAGAGAGTTCGCGCATGATGCGCCAAAATCCCAAATACGCCAGATTGCTTAAAAAACCACTAAATCACGTGGTCAAACTCCATTTCATTGCTTGGGTCGTCTCCTACCTCTGAGCCTTGACCTAAGGCTTTACATTGAGAGCAGTAGAGAAGATTTTGAAAGCCAAAAATCATCGATTTCATCTTCTCTTGGTAAGAACTTCACTTGAACTTAAAATTTTTTATTTCAATCATGGATTTTTTCTACATTGTGGAAGATCCAAAATTTGGGATTTTTTTATGAAAAAGCTTAAAAAAAACTAATGGTGAAAAGTTTCTTACCAAATAACCTTATTTGGGGATATAAAATTTTGATTTAGTAATTTATTTGAAATTTATTTGGATTTTCATAGATTTTTAAATGGCTCCCTGGGTGAAAAGTGGAAGTCATCAATGAATGTTGTGCACTTATAGTTCATCATGCTCAGAGTATAGTTGGTAGTTCTACAGCTAGTGGTTTGGGATATCCTCCCCTGATTTTCACTTTATGTGAGCAATCAGGAGTAAAGTCCCATAGAAATGGAGAAGTATTACAACCACAAAATCCTATTGGGGAGCATATGATTCAAAGAGTTGAATTATTTGTTGATTATAGAGGTGGTTGAAGGGATAGACCCTCTATATCAGCTGCAGGAGCATCTACTTTATGCTCTGCATCACTTGAAAATATTATGGACCAACTAATGATTCAACAAATGAACATAATTAATATTTTGAGTTAGATTGTAGAGATTGGAGTAAGAAATGCTTATAATGACGAATATCAGCAGAGGAGAGTTCAGTATGATATATATTCTTAGACCAGTATGGTAAGACATCTTAAGGGTGAGCTCAATGTGGAATTTCCTCCTTGCCTAAGTTTCACTCTCTATGCTCCTATTCAAGATGAAAATGAGTAAAAAGAAGAAGAATAATATGATGAAGATGATGAGGAAGGTGATGAAGTGTGATATTTTCATGAGTTTAGTTCAGTATGTTTTGATGTTTGTTTTTTATTTGTGATTGAGATGTGTTGTACATTCATTTAAGATTATTGTAGTAAAGAGTTTTATTTTATGAGTTTATTGTAAGAAGAAAAGAATGATACTCTATGAAAAATCATAAACTAATATGAATTTATTAAGTGAAGAAAGTTAAGGAGTTTTGACTTTAAGAAGAGGATAGTGAAGTTCAAATCTATTTAAAACTATCCTGATATAATAATCCTCACTTAATAAAAGAAAAGAAGAGGAAGGGGTTGAAAAGATCCTAAGAGAAAAAAAAAGAAGAAGAAGAGGGGAAGAAAAGAAAGATAAGTGAGGAGAAGCTTGAGGAGATGTCTATAAAAAATTGGCTTCACATGAATCAACATAATGAAAGAGCTTCATTACATTTTCTAAACTTCTATTGGAGTATTAGTAGTATTACTAGTAAAGTTTTCATGAAGTTCTTTTTCATATGAATGTTCTAAATATCCTTAATATAAAAAATTACAATTCTTTTTTAAATGAATAGAGATTCAAAAATCTTAAAATTGATTACTAAGTACTCTTAGACTTAGAATTTGAATTTAAGTTATTAACGGTCTTTCTTAAATGTTGTTATTCTATTTATTAAATTAAAGTATTGAAGTTATGAGTTGATCTCTATCCTAAGTCATATGCTTTTATGTAATAAAAGTGTCACTTGAGGACAAGTAACATTTATGTTTGGGGGAATTTGATACACCAAAATAATATGTTGTCTTAAGTATTTTTTTTATGCTTATTTTTTGGTGATATTGCACTTTAAAGAAGGGTATTTTTGTGTTTTTGTTGTAGGTATATCATTATTAGGCATTTGGATCAAAAGTAGCAAAAATGATAAAATTTAGAGCCAAAACAGTGAATTTTGGGAATATAGCACATGATGCCCTAGATTGGCGCATGATGCTTCGTTTGATAGAGCCTTGGCGCATGTTGTTTCAGATTTGGAGTTAAATGCGCTAGAGACAACTTTTTGTAAATTAAGGTGGTTTGAGGCAAAATTTGTGCAAATTTTTAAAGGACCCTTGTTCTAAACACCTTTTGAAGTAATACAATGCATCTAGACACTTTGGAAGGTTCTTTTATGAAGTGATATGTCTCTTAGATCAAATGACACATCTTTTTAATTCAAAAGAGTGGACATTTGGAGTGAATTTTGGAGAGAATTTTAAATTCCTTTTAAGAGGAGGCAGCCCCAAATACAAGAAGAAGACTTCAAGGAGTTTGGTGTGACGTGAAAGGGGGCATAACGTGAAAGGAAAGAGGAAGAGGTAGAGAGAGAAAGTCAAGGGCTTGAAGATTTTTTTCTATAGTTGTAAGAGGAGAGGGAAAGTGAGAGATTCCTTCTTCATTGCACTTCTAAGAGAGAATTGGTACTGTTTGTAAAGAGAGAAAGGCTTGAAGAGAACTTCTAGGATTTGTTTGAGAAGGATTGTGAGATAAGTTTTTTTGTCTTTTATTTCTTTTATTTTGTAAACTTATTTTTATATATGCAATCCATATTTTGTCGTATCCTAATCATAAATTCTGAGTAATCTTCTTTATCCTTCTCCCTACTTTGAAATAGGGTTTTGTGAAGAAGTAATTTTTTTTCTATGGTTTTAAATGTTAATAATTTGTGATGATTTGAACTATGATATTCATTTACTTTTTGATCTAGCCAATCGAAATGTTAAGATGTGTTGAGAAACATAAGTTCGAAAAGTGCTAGGATTTCTACAACATGGGGAGAATCCCATTCAATTTCATATGAGAGTATGTCATCCATGGATTTGCATGCAAATAAATAGGGAAATATACTTTGTTTGATGTAGAAATGGAGATATTAAGGTGACAGATTAAAATATCCAATTTGGTTCAGTTGATTGGAAACTAATGCAAAATTGGTAATCCTCAAGGGAGGGAGTAGTGGGAACTCTGGAGTGGCAGTCAGTATTTTCCCAACCTAACAACAAAATTAGGGACCAAACTCTGGATTAATCAATGTTCTTTATTGCACTCGGAAGACGGTAAAAAATAGAATTGCTCCTATTTGGTACACATAGTTTTTTAATATATACTGTCAAATGATTTTAAATTCTTAACAATCCATAAGCTCATTGTAAGGGGAAAGTTTATTTCTTAAATTTGAATATTCCGTCAAAAAATATTTCATTTCATTTTCATAATTTTACTTTTGAAAGTTTAGATTCTGGTTTACTAAACTTTGTCCTTCAACTACATTTTAAATAACATTCAGTTTAGTAGTTCATATTCAAACTTTCCACTTTACTTTTTACATTTTTAAAATAGTTTT
The DNA here is from genome assembly GCA_002079205.1 of Phalaenopsis hybrid cultivar. Taxonomy (NCBI): domain Eukaryota; kingdom Viridiplantae; phylum Streptophyta; class Magnoliopsida; order Asparagales; family Orchidaceae; genus Phalaenopsis; species Phalaenopsis hybrid cultivar. The sequence goes on from JXCR01149066.1 coordinate 11,878, forward strand.
TAACATTATAATCTCAAAAACTATTTAGAGGCATTTCCAACTTCCATGTGGGATTCATATCTAGGACTCCATTAGAGCCCTTTATTACTTGAACAATACGTTTACTTGCATTATTTTTAATGGGGATTTGGCTGTTTAAAAGAGTTTTAAAGATAAACTATTATCATTAAAGTTATTTTTTTGGGATTACATTGCATATTTATTATTATATCTGTCATGTGTATTTCATAATATGGAAAAAAATTGCAAAATTAACACACTAAATATACTCACATTAGTAGTTGGCCTCAATGTGTTTAGTTGTTGTCTAACAAACTGGATTAGTTAAGATAGATGGACGCGTCAGACATGTTATCACATTGTGTTGGTGTAGGTGTGCTAATTTTTACTCCATGTTAAGCTAATAAGTGTGTCAACCATATGACATCGGTGGTAGCGGAAGTAAGAGCTATCTATTTCACTATAATTACACCTACTTTCATCGGAACACAATGAACTTAACTCACCCAAGCACTGTCTGAAATAGGATATATTGTTCCCACATCAAACCATTTTATAATTTCTTTCTTAACCACTGCTTTCATCATAGGATTCAATCTCCTTTGAGGATCAGTTCTTGGTTTATGTTGATCTTCCAATAAAATTCTATGCATACAGATTGAAGGACTGATTCCTTGAATATAAGCTAATGTCCATTCAAAGGCTTTCTTATATCTTTTCAAAGTTTCTAATAACTGTTGTTCTTGCGCATCAGTAGTTCTGATGATACAATGACAGGTAGTATAGATGAATCTCCTAAGAATGCATACATTAATAATGTAGGAAGTGTTTCTAAATCTCTTTCAGGGGGTTTCTTAAAAGATGAAATCAAATTGTTTTCATTTTCCGCAGGATCTAACATTTCAAATTTTCCCTGAACATATTTTAGTTCTACCATACTCACTTTAATTGACTCACCTTTGTTTTATCCTCATCTTGATATTCTATATATTCCTTTTCAAATTTGCTTTCATAAGTCATTTTGAAATATTCATGGCTTAAATACTCATTAATATCCATTCTGAAGCATTCGATCACTTCTTCTTTTGCAGGGTATATCATTGATTTTGCAATATTAAATGTAACCTCTTGATCATTAACTCTCATAGTTAGTTCTCCTTTCAGAACATCTATCAAAGCTCTTCGAGTTGCTAGGCATGGTCTCCTTAAAATAATAGGAATTTCTTTATCTTCCTCCGTATCTAATACAATAGATTCCACAGGAAAGATAATTTTATCAAAATTTATCAAAACATCTTCTATAACTCTTTTAAGATAGGTAATCAAATGACTAACTAATTGAAGAGTTACAGTTGTAGGTGAAATATCTCCTAAGCCCAACCTTCTAAAAATTGATAACAACATAAGATTAATACTGGCTCCTAAATCACATAAAGCTTTTTCATAAAATCATTCGCCAATAGCACAAGTAGCTGTAAAACTTCCAGGATCTTTAAGTTTTTCAAAAAGCTTCTTCTGAATTATAGCACTACACTCTTCATTGAGTTCAACAGTCTCATTATCTACAAATTTCTTTTGCTTATTAAGTATATCCTTCATGAACTTTACTTAGCTTGTCACTTGTTCCAAAGCTTCAACAAATGGAATGTTTATCGTCAATTTCCTTAAAATTTTAAAAAATTTCAAAATTTGATTATCTCTGTACTTCTATTTCAATCCTTGAAGAAACAGAGGTGTTGTTCTTTCTATAGTAATTTTCATTGGTTTAATAAGACTTTTTTGACTCACAAAGAAAATATTCACCAGAATTTTCATTTTCCACCTCATCTTTTTCTTTTTCAACTTCTCGTTGAACTCTTTCTTCTAATTCTTTTCCACTTGATAGCTGAATAGTCTTAATTTGCTTCTTGTTCTGATCTTTTGGGTTTACTTCAATATTACTAGGCATTGTTCCTGGAGTTCTATTGCTAAGTGCAGTAGCAATACATCCCAATTGATTTTCCATGTTTCTGATTGCAGCTCCTTGACTCTGTAATTGACTTCCCATTTGCAATATCAATTTTCCATTGATAAATTTTTCTTCTTACTTTGTAAATTATTAAATCCTAGGGAGTAATAAATTTTGTAAGCTTGATTTCCTTGATTTTTGGAGCTTCCTACTAGGTTCGCAAAAATTTTTCCCCATTGTGGATTTGCAACATTTGAGTTATTGTTACTCCAACTAAAGTTTGGATGATTCTTCCAACCATAATTATAATAATTGGCATAAGGATTATTAGAACAATTGTTTGTTACATTTAAAGTCTCATAAGAAGAATGAGAATCTATCATTTGTACAAATGAGTTCCCCTCAAGCACAAGTGTTGTTTGAGAATAATTCATTCCATATTGATCTATCTTTTTTGATATAGTGGCTATTTGAGTAGCTAATATATATGTTGCATCAGAATCATGAATACTGGCTACTCTTTTTGGATTTATCTTTTCTGAGAGCCATTGAAAAGTATTAATAGTCATCTCTTCAATTAATGAATATGCTTCATTGAATGGTTTTACAATAATGATCCACCAGTAGTAGCGTCAATTATTGATCTAAGAAATCCAAACAATCCATTATAAGAAGTTTGAATTATTGACCAATATAGCAACACATGGTGTGGACACTTCTTAAGGAGATATTTAAATCTTTCCCATGCTTCATAAATTGATTCCCCGTCAAATTGACAAAAAGATGTAATATCATTTCTAAGCTTAACAGTTTTTGAAGGTGAGAAATATTTAGATACAAATTTTTGTGATAAATGTCCCCAAGTTCTGATAGATCCTGGTGCTAATGAGTTGAACAACATCTTAGCTTTATCCCTTGGTGAAAAATGAAAAAGTTTAAGTGTGACAATATCATTCGACAATCTATCATTTTTAAATATAACACACAATTCTAAAAAACCGGCAAGGTGTAAATTAGGATCTTCAGTTGGTGTTCCCCCAAACTGATTATTTTGCACCATTTGGATAATAGCAGGTTTAAGCTCCAACGAATTGGCAGCTACAAAAGGGTTTTGTATACTTAAATGAATTGCATCTGTTGTACAATTAGTAAAATCTCTTAAAGGTCTCTGATGATGTTCATTTTCATTTCCAACATTACTTAAGTTGCAAGCCATTTTACTGGAATGATTTTTCTCTTTTTGTTGTTTTTTAATTTTTTTAATAGTTCTTTCTAATTCAAAATCGTAAGGTAGTAAGTTTTCAGATCTTACAGTACGAATAAGAAAAAAAAGTAATTAAAAATAAGCAACACACTAAAATAAGAAAATTTTCAAACTAAACTACAAATAATCTTTCTTTTAATATTTTTAAATTGAAATAAAATAACTAATACTTTCCGTTACTTCCCTGACAACAGTGCTAAAAATTTGATGTGCGGAAACTTAGGGTTAATGTAAGAATAAATATGCAATATAACCCAAATAAAAACTTAACTTTAATGAAAATAATTTAGCTTTAAAACCTCTTTTAAACTCCCAATTCCCTTCTACATATAACGCAAGTATACGTATTATTCAAGTAATATAGGGCTCTAATGGAGCCCTAGATATCGATCCCACAGGGAAGCTAGAAATATATATAAGCTAGCTATTAATATTCTATTTTAAAGTAAAATAAAAATAAAACAAAGAAAAGTATGAAGTTTGAAGTTAAATTACTCAAGTGAAATGCTACTAAATATGCAGATGTACAACTACAACAGTTAAGTTAAACTAGATGCTAAACTTTCAAAAGTAAAATTACTGAAATAAAATGAAGGTTTTTGTTGACGAACAGTTCAAGTATGAGAAAACACCCTTCCCCTTTATAATGAAAATATGGCTTGTAAATAAATTGAAATCATTTGAAAATTATATTTAAAAACTGTTTTGTGCCAAATAGGAGCAATCCTTTCTCTACCCTCTTCCGAGCGTTATAAATATCGTTGACTAATAAACACTTTGGTCCCTAATTCCGTGGTTAGGCTGAGAGGATACCGACTGTCACTCCAAAGATCCCACTACTCCCTCACGTGAGGGCTAACATGCTAGCATTAGTTTCCAATCAACTAAACCAAATTGGGGATTTGAATCTGTCACCTTCAAATCTTCCAATTCTACATCCAATGAAGTATATTTCCTTATTTATTTGCACTCAATCCCATGGAAGACTTACTCTCCCATGAAATTAAATGTGATTCTATTTTTGTTGCAGAAATCATATCTTCTTTTTAGAACATATGTTTCTCAACATACATTAACAATTCAATTGGTCAGATTGAAAAATAAATGAAGATAGGAGTTCAAATCATTACAAATTATCGACATTTAAAACTATAAAAAACAAAATCAATTCTTCACAAAGCTATTTCTTCAATGTAGGGAGAAAGATAAAGTAGACTACTCAGAATTTATGAGAAGGATAACATAAAACATGAAATTTATATATAAGAATAAGTTTACAAGTAAAAGAAATGAAAAATTCAACTTATCTCACAATCCTTCGTAAGAAAATCTCTAGAAGTTCTCTCCAAGCCTTTCTCTCTTTACAAGCACTCTCAATTCTCTCTTAAAAGTGCAATGAAGAAGAAATATCTCACCTTCCCTCTCCTTTTACAACCCTAGAAGACAATCTCCAAGCCCTAAAATTTCTCTCTCTATCTCTCCCACTTGGTTCTCACACCACCTTTCTTTTTTCGCCCTTTCTTGAAGTTCTTCTCCAAATTGATTTTTATTTGGGCTGCCTCCTTTGGAAATAATTTCAATTTCCTTTCAGAATTCAAAAAGCAAACCTTTAATTTCAAAAGATGTGTCTCTTTGATCTAAGAGTCAAATCTCTTTAAATTAGAACCTTCCAAAGTGTCTAGATGCATTGAATCACTCTATGAGGTGTTTAGAACAAGTGTCCCTTAAAAAATTCATGCAAATTTTATCTCAAACCGCCTTAATTTGAACAAGTCGAATCTGACACATTAGGCATCGATCTGGCGCATCATGCTCCAGCGCTCTGGATTTTGGCACATCATTCGCCAAACTCCAAAATTGGTTGTTTTTGCTCCAAATTTTTTTCCTTTTATCATTTTTGCTCTAAATAGCTAAAAATGGTATACCTACAACAAAAACACAAAAATACTTCTCTTTAATATTCAATATCACCAAAAATAGGCATAAAAAGGGTACTTAAAATAATATATTATTTTTTGTGTATCAAATCACATATTGATTTCATGAATGAGAATGTAGTTCATGGTGTTGAGTACAAATAAATAGAGAAATATATTTTCAAGGGTGTAGAATTAGAGGACTTTAGAGTGACAGGCTTAAAGCCCCTATTTGATTTATCATTTTGTGTTTTGATATGAGATGTTAGACCCCAAGTGGAGGGAGAAGATGGAACTCTAGAGTAAGAGCTAACATCTTCCATACCACCCAGTCTTCAAGACTTTTCAAACTATAGATTAAACAACATTTTTTTTAGCAACTCTAGTAAGGGTAAAGAATATTATTGCTCCTATTTGGCACAACACATTTAGTATACTTCTCTCGGCACTATTTTGGTTTGGAAGTTGTCCATAAGAAGTCGTCGGTCACAAGAATCAAAATCTCATCACCCACTTCGGAAGGACATTATAATTTAAATATACATATATATAAGTTTTTCAAAAAATATGAAATCAAATGGACCCCATATTTTTCATAGTTTAAATGAAAGAGCGTTGTACCTCAAACCCTATATATATCCTGAACGATAAACACAAGACTTGAGGGTGAGGCTCGATCAAATAAACTAAGAAATGTATGATGTCCGTTTGGTCTGTAAAATCATTTTATTTGCAGACAATTTCCCCTATTTAATATGAAGAATTCAATAGGGTTTATATTAAGCTGGGTTTAGACAAACATCCTATAAGTGCAAGCCCCTATAGTTAATTACATCTTAAATGACCGAAGTCGCCTAAGAAAACTCTAGATAAAAATCAGGAAATATTATCTTCAAGGAGTTCAAAAAGATAGGACTTTTCAAAGATAACTGACAAAGAGGTGTGAAATGGGATTGGCTCAAATTTAGAAAATTTTGTTTTTGGAATCAAAAGGAAGAAGAACTAGGGAATGTCATGGATCCGGAGGAGAACCTCAGTGACATTCTAGTTTATCTTATTGTTTGGTTTCAGTTTTAAGGAGAATTATTTAGGTGTTTCATCCTGCCAATTTTATTTTTTAGGGCTTACATTTGTGTCAGACGATCTCACAAATAGCCTGGAAGATGTGAGGGTTTAGTTGATGACAAATGACAACCTCAGAATCCTAAGATGAGTTAGAGCTTATATTTCACGACATGGTTGTACAAAGGCCTAAAGATGAGGTGAGGATATGTTGCATAAGCAAACAACCTCGAAATCCTATGGCTTGGTTTTTTAATTCTAAGGAAGGAAGTTGGTTTAGCTGATGTAGACGTGTTTTTCTGTTGAAGATGGCCGCACTGCCCACAATGCTAGCTCCAAGCTCATTGCCGTGATGAGTTTAAGTTTTCTATGGTGTCTAGTAATGATGTCAAATCAGGTGGCCCTAATATTGTAGTTCCTTAAATTTTATGGGAGATGTTAAGGTTTATTAGGGTGACACTGGTTAGGATCCCACGGTTCCCTCGTTCCGGCACCATTATTTTATATTGGATTCACTTAGTCCAAATGAATTTACTAAACTCAACTTAATGAGTTCCATGACCTTGGGAAGCCTCGTTAGCAACCGTAGGTTACCTCCTCCGAGGGGTTCCCGATCTTCCAATAAGGACATTTTAATTTAGCGGAAAACCTCGTTAGCAACCGTAGGTTACCTCCTCCGAGGGTTCCCGATCTTCCAATAGAGAAGAAGCCTCGTTAGCAACCGTAGGTTACCTCCTCCAAGGAATTCTCGATCATCTGATAGAGATGTCTTAATTTAGTTGCAATGACTTGTTAACAACCGTAGGTTACCTCCTCCGAGGGATTCCCGATCGTTCGATAGAGACATCTTAATTTAGTTGCAATTATTTTTTTGTGATGTTTGTGATTAAATTTTGAGTTGTATTATATTTTAAATGTTGTGGAGGTGAATTTTATCATGGTTGATTTTAGTTTATTTTTTTTTGTTTTGGTAGTGTGGCTATCCTGACAGTTTTTGTTTTCATGTAGGGAGACATCATTGTCTAGCATGCAAGTTTATGTTAACATCAAAAGTACAACATGAAAGTACAAGAAAGATGGTGCTGTAAACTGTAAAAGCGTACCTAGCAAGTCTTCTCGTTCCACCACCTAAAAGTCAAAATGCATGTTAGGACATTTTATATGAAGCAGGAAAGTAAAGTTTTGGCAACCTACCTAATCCTATGTCATATCTTGGTGGGTCCCTATTAGTTTGATTAAGGATGATTTTTGTTAAGCAAAACATACTAAGTTTAGTAGACTTCCAAGGTATCCAACAGGTCTGGAAAAAGAAGCAGGTCCATGCTTCCCTCTCACCGCCTGGTGAAAAGCCTCGAGCTCATTTTAACTTATTATGTTGCTTAATAAATCCATCCTAAAATTACTTTTAATGCTCAGTGAACATTGTTGTTTCAACTACTCCTAAGAGTAGGGTAATTATCATTTGTGATTTAATTTGTAAATTATGTGGGTTAAAATCCTTGAAGAGCCAAGTTAGCGCTATCAAAGACATTTAGCCAATTTTTTTTTAATTTTGGCTTGTAGTGTTCCAAAAGTGTTTAATTTTAGCTATGTTTACTTTTCTAATCCTCATTTAATCATATTTGATTTATCCTACGTCACTACTAAGCTCTTATGGTTTTGGTGGATGTCTTAGTTAGTTTTGAAAGAGATTAAAATTTTAAGTGATGATGATTCAATTTTTAAAACTTTTGAAAAATCATTTGAATCTCAAATAGAGGTATTAAATTAGTGAGTTATTAACGCCCAAAACTATACCCCTAAGTCTAGGATCATTTCGTCAACTCGACTTCCAAATTTTAATATTTTTAAGGAAGTTACAAATTTATCCTTTAATTAACAAAAGTGAGATTGGTTTCTACTAATTAATCTCCTTATTTTTCAATCATCCAAATAAGTTAGTTAAAATTAGAGGTTACACTTTTCCCTTTCTGAATTAAGCCTAAAAGTTTAAGTAAGGCTAAATTTCCAAAATTTCACTTTTGCCTCTAAGCCTCTATCACTTCATAATTTATCAAATTTAATTCAAATGACTTTGAAATTTTCATCTTACCTTACCCATGGGTCAATTAAGACATTAGAGGAGAAAATGTGATTTTTCAAAATTTAATTTAATTTACATATTTATTTTAATGCAAAAATAGGATTTTTCAAGGAAAATTCCGTAACTTGACCAAGACAAAGCTAACCCTTGAAATTTTTACTGGAGGTAGACTTAGATCAGAGAACCATTTGGAAAAAATATTCATGATTTATTAGTTTTTTTGTGAATTATTAGAATTATTATAAGTTTTGGAGCATTTATTAATTATAAATATTTTAAGTGTGGAAAATTAAGTTTTATATTTTTAAAAAATCTCCATGAGTTCAAAGAACCTAGAGAAGCAAATTTTACAATTTTTTATTTTGGTAAAAATCCATTTTTAGCCTTTAAAAATTATTTTAAAATTTAAAATTCAATATCTTCACTTAGAAAATGAAGAAAAATATTATAATTGTTCCTAAGTGCTTAGGAAACTATTTAGAACATTTTCGTGAATTTTATTATTTTTGTGAATTTTATCATTTTTAATTATCTAAATTATTTGAGAGTATACTAAAAATGAAATTTTTATTTCAAACACCATTTTATTTTTAAAAATCCCTCTAATCACAGAGAACTCCAAAAACTCATTTTTATAATTTTCTAAGTAATATTTTGAGTATTAAAAATCATTTTAGTGTCAAAAATGTCATTTAACTTAGAAAATCAATTTGAGTTTTTAAATGAGCTCCAAATATTTCGAAATTTTTATGGGGAGTTCTCTGAACTTTGAATCTTAGTGGAGATTAAAAATCAAGTCATTTAGATATTTGTGTTAACCAAAATTAATTTTCTTTGTGTTTTAGGGTTGATGGAAATTAGGTGCATTCTTAATGACTTAATCCTTGAAATATTTTCCAAAAGGTTCTCTCGTCATAGTGAATCTTTCAAAATTTCTTGGAAATTTCTAGGCAACATGCTAATTAATAATATTAATTTATTCAAATAATAGACACAAACTTGAAATTTATGGATCTCTTTCTAGAGATCTCCTCTAACTTTGGAAAAATCAAAGAATGTTCCCTAAAACAGAGGTAGCAACATGTAAAATTTCAAATCATGGTGAAATGTCTACATGCATGGATTATTAAAAGACTCAAAACTTTTTTTAATTAATTTAAAATAAAATATGCATCAAGCAAACTTCTATCTATTTCCACATTGTTCTCCTCTATTCATTGAGCACTAGGGTATTTTTATTTTATTTTTATGATTCTTTTACATCAAGATATGAATTTTTGAAGTTAGGGAGCATTGTGTGTATTATGTAAATCCCTATTTATCTATTTAAAAGCACAGCGCCATGTCAACTTACAGTGGCTCTGAAGCTCCACGCGACACGCTTCTATTTGACATTGTCATCCACCATAGCAGTGACTAGGCCCACGATTCAGGTAAGGAAGCATTTTTTGGCTTGATCTCATTCATTGATGAGATAAATGCGCGATCGGATGACTCTCCGTCATCTTCCTCAATGGCCTAGCCTTAGAACCGTCCATCTTCAAGGCTTGATATCTCTCTCATTTCTCAACCAAATTGAATGATTTTTTTTTAAAATGCTCGTCTAGACTAGAGAAACATATCTATATGGTTAAGATTCCATTAAATTAAGCCTAAGAAAATGAAGAATCAAAATAGGCTCGAGAAGAGAGGGAGTTCAATACCTTTTCTCTGAGAAGGGAAGCTTCAATCAGAGGTGCTTGACACGTTTGTTGGAGTTCAAGGAGGCTAGGGATTGAGCCTCTTGCTGTAGTGAAAGGTCTAGGTATGAATTCAACCAAGTTTGATTTTAGGTGTTGGTCTAGAGCTATGTTAGGGTCTCTGTGAAAGGGGGATTTAATGGGGCTTCTTCTTCTTTCACTGTGGTGAAGGTGTGGGTAAGTTTAATTTCAGTTTGGTGGGCTGTGGAAGTGTATTGAGCTCTATCATGATTTTAGCCAGAAATTTGAGCTTAAAGTTGAGCTTCCACTGTGGGAATCAGTGAGGGGAAAGTGTTTGGCTTGAGCTGAGGAGGTCTTAAAGAGTCTCTGTGAGCAATTTGGAGTGCACTCTCTAAGAAAATTTCAACTCTTCTTCCATGGTCGTGGAGTGGAGCTTTTTATAAAATGGCTTAAGGCTTGCTGTCATGGCCAATTAGGGGGTGAAAAGTGATGCTTAGGTGGAGGGCAAAGAGGCTCTAACAATTGATTCGGATGAGGTGGCCTCTAGGTTTAAAATGGGTTTGATTCCATTGGGGTGGCTCATGTTTTTGGTGATTTTGGGCTACAAGGCCGGCCGACCAAACCAGGGGAGGTGGCTAGGTGGTAAGGTGAGCCAGGGGAATATGTCACAGCAATTAAATGAGTTGAGGTTTAGTTTTGGCAAAAATATCCAAGGCTTAATCAAATATGGAATCAAAATCCCATGATTTAGGGGACCTTTGGTCCATGGCTTAACTTAGGTGGTTTTATACGGTTTAGCTTGGTCACAAGGGTCCAACTAATGTCTATGGAGTCATTAATTTGGTGACTTTGAGTGGTTAGGCTAATTTTAGTGCATGGGTCCAATGTGGGTTAAAATGACCAAAACTTTGATTTGGGCTAGCTATCAATGCCAATTAACCCAATTAATTAATTCATTTGATGTAGGTGATTGTAATGAACAATTTTGGTGAAGGATAGAAAGGATTGTGAGTTCAATTGGGGGGTCAATTTGGAGGATTTTTGAAATTTGGTCAATTTGGGCACATTGGGCTAGACTTGGGTCTTGATTGGGCTAAGCTTGGAATATGGCTCAATTGAATGGTCCAAATGATCAAGGGAGATGTTATAAAGATTTTTCATGAAGGAATGGAATGGTAATTTTTGGGCAAAGGAAATCAATTTGCTGAAATTTGGAGGCATAGCCAATTTAGTGGAAATTTTTGGGCTTTTAACCTAGGTTGAAATTAAATAAAATTGAGGCTTCATCAAGGCCAATTTAAGGTCAAGTTTGATGTTTAGGAATGTTATGAAGAGTTTAGGGTCCAAATTGAGACCAATGGAGTAGGTCATGGGGTTCAATTTGGTGGAACCAAGTCATAAGTCTAAAATTGGGGGTTTTGATTTAGATCAAAATTGGTCTCAAATCATGGGCCAATTGAGAATTGATTTGGTTTAGATTGTTCATATGAAAGGTGAATTTTGGTATAGGATTGAAATTGGGGGAGATTGAGACCAATTTGATGAACATTTGAAGTGGATTTGGGGAAATTGGGCCTTTAAAGGCAATTTGGTGGTTTTGGTCAAAGATGGACAAATTGGCCAAATTGGGTTTTGTGGTAGTTGAGAAACATGAAATTGGAAATATTTAGAGTATTTTGGGATTTTTTGGAATTTTTGGCTAAGTAGGGGTATTTTGGTAATTTGACAATTTTTTGTGATTTTGGGTAATTTGGATGTTTTCAAAAGGTTTGAAATAATTTTTGAACAAATTTAGGTTATTTTGGTAAATTTTGGGATTTTGCCAAAATTTAGGGTTTCAAGGTTATTTAGGTAATTTGGGGAGTTTAGGGGCAAAAGGCTAAGTTGGGTATTATGGTACAGTTAGGGTGCCAACTACCATAAATAAGTCATGGACCAATGGAAACCCCATTTGGGTCCTTTATATAGTGGTCTTAGCTAAAACCCTGGTCTAGGGCTAATGTGTTTAGGGGTCCATCTATATGAGTATCCCAAAGGATCAAGATATCAAGGTTAAGGAATTTTGTCTTTGTATTTGTGAGTGGTTGTGAGTGAGGTGATTGCTGGTGAGTGCCTTAGCTTTAGACCAACACCTAGGGCCAACCCTAAGGTCCAACAGTCCTATGGGAACTCTCCTTGAGCTCCCTCATAATGACCCCACTTACTAAATGCTAGAGGTTAGGAACAATATGTAATGCTTCAAGTTGAGTAAAGTGGAGTTTAGAATTTCTAATGGTGAGGGTTCCTTTTCTGGTTTTTCAGGAATTGTCAACAGGAAGTCTTATAGCTATACCTTAGGCTACTAAAGAGGAAAACTAAACCTCAACCAAAAGTGAGGTCAACAAATGGACCCCCAATAGGTGTGTTGTGCTAGGCAAAGCATACCGCGCGTATTGGCGTTGATCAGCGAGATAAAAAAAACCAATACAAACTCCTAAGTCAATAGACATAGGAGTGTGGGATTGTGAGTGTTATTTGCTTCCACTGGGGAATATAGCAGGTGAATATTTGATTAAAATTAAGAAGTAATGACCCTCGCTGGGGATTGGACAGTGGGTTTTGAGTTATCAGATTTCAGAAATTTATAGAGGATGGGAGTCAGTGTGTAAGTGCTGACCCCAGGGTGGGATTTGAATTTTAGGTATTAATTTCAGAAGAGGGTCAGCAGTTAAGGACCGATCATGAAAAGAGAGGAATCAGAAGTTAGGGACTGATTCCAGGATAAGGATTGAAAGTTAAGGATTTATCACAAGAGAGAATGTCGGAAAGTAGGGACCGACCTCAAAAAGGTGAATTAGAGGTTAAGGATTGATTCTAAAATGAGATATGAAAGTTAATTCTCAGAAGAGAGCGTCAGAAGGTAGTGTTCGACTTTAAAAGAAGTGAATTAGAAGTTAAGGACTGATTCTAAAATGAGAATTGAAAGTTAATGATCACTCTCAAAAGAGAGCATCGAAAGGTCGGGTCCGACCTCAAAAGTAGTGAATCAGAAATTAAGGACTGATTCGAATATGAGAATTGAAAGGTAAGGTTCAATCTCAAAAGAGAGCGTCGGAAGGTAAGGACAAGCCTCAAAAGTAGTGAATCATAAATTTGGGACTGATTCAAAAAATGAGAATTGAAAGGTAAGGATCAACCTCAAAAAGAGAGCATCAGAAGGTAAGGACCAACCTTGAAAGTAGTGAATCAGATATTTGGGACTGATTTGATAGTGAGAATTGAATGGTAAGGATCAATCTCAAAAAGAGAGCTTCGAAAGGTAAGGACCGACCTCAAAAATAGTGATTCAAAAATTAGGATTCCAAAGTGAGAATTGAATGGTAAGGATTGATCTCATAAGAGAGCATAAGAAGGTAAGGACCGACCTCAAAAGTAGTGAATCAGAACTTGGGGACTGATTCAAAAATGAGAATTGAAAGGTCATGATCAATCTTAAAATAAAGCGTTGGAAGGTAAGGACCGACCTCAAAAGTGTTAATCAGAAATTTGGGACTGATTCAAAAATGAGAACTGAAAGGTAAGGATCAATCTCAAAAAGAGAGTGTTGGAAGATAAGGACTGACCTTGAAAGTAGTGAATCAAAAATTAGGGACTGATTCAAAAGTGAGAATTGAAAGGTAATGATCAATCTCAAAAGAGAGCATCAGAAGGTAAGGACCGACCTCAAAAGTAGTGAATCAAAATATGGGGACTGATTTAAAAATAAGAATTTAAAGGTAAGGATCAATCTCAAAAAGCGAGCATTGGAAGGTAAGGATCGACCTCGAAAGTGTGAATCAGAAATTAGGGACTGATTCGAAAATGAGAATTCTACAGAGTTTGTAGTGTTTAATTTAAAAACATGTATTGTATGTAAAGGTTGAAATTGTTGAAGGGGATTTGTGAAAATTTGCAAGTTTCTGCACAGAATGTGAAATTTTGCGGGGATGTGAAGAGAATTAGTGTATACAAAGATAATTGTGTTGCGCACACAAAGAGTAAGAGACCTCGAAGTCGAGAGAATCCACTCAACAAATTTTTTTTTCTTGTTTCTTTGATCACATATAATTTTTAAGAATATGTTTTCAAAATTTGATTTTAGTTGATTGATTTTTCAAAAAAAGAGTTGTTTTGTTATTTTTTTGTTGGTTATTTTTGTTTAAATTTTATTAAAAAAATTTTGTTTGTCGTTTTGTTCTTTGTTCGTTGTAATTTTGATCCAACGTGTGGTTCGTGGCTTCCATCCATCGCATAAAAGGCAATTGACAAAAATTCACATTTTTGAAAGAAACTTCATTAATATGCTCCCACAAAGTGTTACATATTAAGTGTAGGCCAACGCCTCAAAAGGTACAATATGCAAAATGCATCAAAGTACATCCAAAATATCTCATGCCAGGTATACATTATAGGCTGAGCATCTATGGTACATATCACATTGCTGCAATGCAGTAAAGTAGAAAGGAATCCTCTGAGTGTCTGTTCCTACTGTGACAAGCTCCAAATTGGGCTGAAATTCTAAGCTACGCTTCAGGACAAGAGTTCCCTTCGCATGTGCTCAGAGGTGCAACCCTCTCATATCTAGTAAGGTACTAGTTCCTCTAGTTCTAGATTTTGTTGAAATTTGTGCAGCCTCTTGTTGTCATGCATCCGTCAGAAGGTTACAGACACCCTGAGGTGTCACTCTCATGGAATGCAATGCTTGGCAATGTCTGCACTGTTGCCTTTAAGAACAACTAGTAAGGGAATCTCCATAGAGCCTCTGAACTCACCAGGGCCGACGTTGTCAATTTCTTTCCCAATTAAGATGTTTTACTCAAGAATCAGATCGTCCAAAAAGGTCTCACGAATTCATGGTGGTCTATATGTGGAGGAATACAGTCACCCCCATCGTAGATGTTGATAATACAATTAATTGGAATGCAGGTAGCGGGCAAAATACTCCACCTGACCATTCTTTTTATCATCCACTTTATCATTGGCGGTAGTGGATCTACTTGATTGTGTCTGAGGATCCCAGGCCGATTCCCCCGTCTATCATTTGTGAAGTTGTAGCAACAGCCACACTGGATGGTAATCCTTCCTTTTCCTCTCATCCATTTCCTTGGCTCAGAATAGGTTCTTTCCATGAGTAAACCTGCTCGATCTTTGTCCCTTAGGTCAAAAATTCAGTCAAGAATACTTTGCTCATAAGTCTCTGAGAAGACTCTGCTGTACAGTTCTAATCCCTCCAGCATGTTGATAAATTTTCCCTGTACCTCTTCGTAGAACTTGATGTCTCTTTTATTTACTTTGCTCATTTTATAATATTCCACTGTACTGGGTGTCGGCAATTTTTGTGGGTATTCCCTCATTTGAACCTCAGCGGGAACCCAAGCTATTGTTGCCTCCGCTCTAACAGAATGTATGATTCTACTTCTGACAGGACATTTGGCTCTATATCCCGCGGAACAAACAGCTCTGTATCCATTAGAACATATGGCTTTGCCTCTATCAGGTAATCAAAGTAGTCTGAGATCCATCATCGGTAGATGCAGGACAGTGCATGTAGGGCAACCCACGAATGCCCCCGTATCTGAAGCTCGTGCAAGTATTTTAGCATTGCAGGTAGGGCAACCCGTACATAGAACATCTGAAGCTGGTAGTATCTTTGGCTTTGTAACAAACTCGGGCTCCTCATCCATAGTGGGCTAGCTGGAGGAGGTCTCTTTCATGCCCGGATCATAAATGTGTCCCTCAGGAATAGGTGCGAGCAAGTTGCCTGCCTCTTTCTGGCGTCTCTTCTCTTCATGCAAGAAAGCTCTCTGTTTAAGTTGGCTGGCTTTTGTTCACTGTGTTCTTTGAAGTGGAGCAAACAGTATCCTTTCATTATCAGCAGTAACTAGGCACCTGGTCGGTGTAGCTATCATGGATGGTAAACGGCTTGGCCCCTCCATCGGGTCCTGCTGTACCATCACGTTCTTTCCTTTAGTGACGCGTTGTCTTTGGTGGCCACCCTTAGTAGTGAAGGTAACCCTTCCTTTTCACGTCAGCTGACAAAATTCATTAAAGTCCCCTCGTAATCCATGCCGACTTGGTTAAATTCCATGTCAAAATCTATAGTGCCACCCTACGGCGCCATTTCTTCATTTAGTGTGAGATTCCAACCATCTTTAAAGGCAAAGATCAGTCTCCGGCCTGACATTTCTCTGCAAACGCCAAGAAAAATGTTAGTGAGCTGAAACTTAGCGTGAACAAGAACATAACAAAATATTTATTAAAGGAATTTTTATTTGTTTATTTTGGTGAAGAGATCGTTTATTTATGTGTGAACTTTGTTTAAATTAGTAGCATATTAAGTTTGAAAAGAGAAAATTGAGGTGTGTAACTTTCATAAAACTATTTTATTTTTTATTATGTTGAGGTTAATTTTGTTACAAAAATTTTAGACCCGGTCACAGACGTTTCGCCACATAGATAACCCTAAAATAATCAAAATTTCAAAATTTCAAATCAAGCAAAGGCAAGCAATGTCAGGTTGCGTAGTATGTATTCAAGTATCATCTATTGATTGGTAGCATGGGTCTTTCACCCCGGAAGTATACTAACTGGTAGGCTCTTCCTGCTTAAAACTTTTCAATGACAAATGGTCCCTCCCAAGTTGGCTCAAATTTTCCACCTATCTTGAGTCGTGCAAGAATAGGCCTTTTGAGCATGAGGATAAGGTCACCAATTTTAAATGTCCTTGGGCGGACCAATTTGTCGGGAGTTTGTACCAGCTTTTCCTGGTAAAGTTCGAGATGTTGTTCTGCTTCAAGTCATTTTTCTTCCAGACTCTCTAGTTCCTCGAGCCTGAGATTTGCATTTTCTTCTATTGTGACTTGGTTGGTGACTGAAACTCTGATAGACGGCGTATGAACTTCTAACGGTAGCACGACCACATATCCGTACACGATACAATGAGTGGGAGTCCTGGACATCCTACGGTTGGCCCACAAGGCTTCTAATAACTTATTATACCAATCTCTTTTATTTTGGTGCAGTGTTTTCTTTAAAATCTATACCAATATGTTGTTGAAGGCTTCAACCAATCCATTTGCTCTAGGATAGTAAAATGTAGAGTATCTCCAATCTATCCCATGTTTTTTGACAAAATTGTTGATTTTAGTGCTTTTAAAGGTTGTCCCATTATCGAAAATTGTGCTTTGCGGTACTCCAAAATGGTAGACGATTTGGCTTTTGAAGAATTGAAGAACATGCTGTGTCGTAACCTCTCGTAACGGTACTGACTCTGACCATTTGGAGAAGTAATCCATAGCGGCAAGTATAAATCTGTTTCCGTTGGAGGATGGAGGGTCTATCGGACCTATTACGTTTGTGCCCCAACACTCGAATATTCACGAAGCAACGGTTGAGTGTAGCACATTCGGAGGTTGGTACAAGACCACCCCATGCACTTGGCACTGGTGACATTTTTTTTGTTGTATCCATGCAGTCGGACATCATTGCTGGCTAATAATATTCGAATCTCCTGACATTCATTTTCATTTTTGTTCTTGACTGGTTAGTGCCACACAATTCAACATGTACTTCTTTGACAATATTTCAGGCTTCGACTTTGCTTAGGCATCGTAGCCACATCTGGTTGGACGATCTTCTGTAGAGGACATCAACCACTAGAGCGTTTGACATAGCCCTCTTTGTAATGTGATGTGCTTCAGACTTATCTTCCAACAATTTTTCAGTATAAAAATATTCTATTAATGGTATGCGCCAATCTTTTTTGATATCCACAACTACAATTGTTGTTTCTTCTTTTCCGAGCTTTTCTAAAGTTTTGAGGTCGATTCGAGATAGAACTTTTCTTCCTTGTACTGTGATTTCAATGGAATCCTTTGGGGGACACGCTAGCTCCTTAGCAAGTTTTGTTAGGGTGTCGACATGGGCATTATCTCCCCGAGGAATCCAGTAGAAAGTCACATAGGGGATTTGCTCCAGTAGCTTCATCGCGTATCGGTGGTATTCTGCTAGTCTTGTTTTCAGAATTTTGTATTGTCCAGCGACTTGTTGAATGATGAGTTGAGAGTCACTGTAGATGGTAATGTTTGTTATATCCATTGAGATTTCTAACTCCAATCTGGTGATTACAGCTTCATATTCTGCTTCATTGTTGGTGAACGGCTCTATCAATTGGTATGAGAACCTCAACATACCCTTATCTAACGTGATAAAGATCAAACCAATCCATGCTTTGCCTGGTATGACTATATCGGATCCTTTGTTTTTCCTGGCTGACGAAGCTCCGTCAAAGTACATCTCCCATCATTGCACACTGGAGAATTTCATTTGTAGTATTTGCTCATCTGGTAACTCATCATGGAGAGGGGAACCATCTAGCAGTGGGTGTGCAACGAGAAAGTCTGCTAGAATCTGTCCCTTGATAGCATGGAGGGGAACAAAAGTTATATCGAATTGCAATAAGATCATCAACCACTTAGCTAGACATCCGGAGAATGTTGTTCGGGTCATCAAATATTGCAACGGATTAGCTTTCAAAGTTAAGGTAATTTCATGAGAGAGCATGTAATGTCTAAGCTTTTGGGTGGTGAAAATTAATGTCAGACAATGCTTCTCAATAGGTGGATACATTACTTTTGTCGATATCAGACGACGAATCAAGTTGTAGAGTGCATTTTCTTTACCCTCGTCATTGACTTGGGCCAAGAGGGCTCCAAGAGAGTCATCTAGGGTCGTGGTATAGAGTATCAAGGGTTTCCTTTGGATAGGGGCTACCAAAACAGGAGATTTCATTAAATATTGTTTAACCTCCTCAAAGGCCTGCTGGCATTTCTCTTCTTAAATAAATTTGGCATCCTTTTTAACTAATGTCGAGAAGGGCTGACACTTACTTGAGAGATTAGAAATAAAATGTCTCAGATATGCCAACTTCCCTAGGAAGGAACGTAGTTGTTTTAAGGTTTTAGGAGGAGGCATTTCCAAGATAGCTTTAATCTTATATGGGTTGATTCCTATTCCCCAATGACGCACAACCAATCCCAAAAACTTCCAAGAGGTAACGCCAAAGGCGCACTTTAAGGGATTCATTTTAAGGTCATATCATCGTAACCATTTGAACACGATCCTGAAATCATACAAATGTTCTATCTTTTGTTTACTTTTATTGACCAAATCATCCACATAGCATTCCACTTGATTGTGAATGTGGTCGTAAAAAATCTTGGTCATTGCACGTTGGTATGTTGCTCCAACGATCTTTAGGCTGAACGACATCACTGTGTAGCAGAAAATTCTGATTCGTGTCTTGAAGGCTGTAAGTACTACATCCTCTGGAGCCATCTTGATTTGGTTGTATCCGAATGATCCGTCCATGAAAGAGAAGATTTCATGTGTAGAAGCGATGTCCACCATCATCTCTGGTATTGGTAGTGGGAATTCATCTTTTGGACATGCTTTGTTTAGATCTCTGAAGTTGACGCAAACACAGATTTGTCTAGTTTTCTTCTTGATAGATAAAATATTGGCTAACCATGTGAGGTATTGCTCTTCTTTTATAAAGTTAGAGTCTATTAATTTCCTCACCTCGGCAATGACTTATTGCTCTATTTCGAGGCGCATTCTTCTTGGAGTTTGTTTTACTAAGGTTATATTTTATCTGCCCCAAGTTTATGAACTGCAACTTCTGCTAACAGTTCTGACATTACATCATTACTCCATGCAAAGCAATCTTTGAATTCTGTTAACAATTTGATCAACTGTAAAGATTCTTCATTGTTAAGTAGAGAGCTTATAAATGTAGGTTGAGGTTGTTCTTTAGTCCTTAGGTTAATTTATTTCAACTCATCAACCGTTGCTTTCATTTCCTCCACAAGTTCTGGCAGAGTATATTCTATCAATTGATCAGTAGAGTCATCCTCTATATTGAGTCAATCCTCTCTTCATTCACTAGTAACAACCATACAAAATTTTGAATCATCGATTGGTCCGACTGTACCAAATCTGAGACCCTCCTTTGAGTTTGGAGTTCGACTTTTAACACGTCATAACTTTTCAAAAAGTTATAATTTATCTTTTGGCATTTTTTTTGGCAAATGTCCTTGTTTAATTAACTTTTATACGTAAAGCGAAAAGTAACTAAAAGGAAATTCCATTAATTCATTAGGATCATCATCCAAATTTACATGATTTTCAAGACTAGTAGAGGTAGAAGCAAGGTAGAATTTGATCGGCTTTGAACCAACATTATGGACTTCCTTGACCTCTAAACTCTCGACCTTTTGAGGGAGGATCAAAACAAGGGTATTAGTATTCACATAGTGGTTCATTCGATCGTACATCGTCTTATATTCGCTTTTCTCTGCATCTTCTAAGGATATCTTGTATTGAGGTTTCTTCTATTTTATCATCATTATTTCTTCTTCAGAACTATCTTCATCACCGATGTTGATGGTTAGCCTAGTCCATTCAAAGATTAAGTTGGTTCTTGCTCGTCCACGTCCCCGACCTCGACCTCGTGTACGTGAACTAAAAGAATCTCCACCAACCTGTTTTAAAAGAGTAGTGGAAGATCGCTAAGTAGAGTTGAATGGACCTGCCATTGTACTTCATTTGGATCTTTACTTTTGTTTGTTGCAATTTTGTGAGAGAAGACATTTTTCTTTGGAGGCACGTAGTAGACAGCATCTTCATGAATGCCAACATCATGAACTGAAAATGGTTGTAGATCTCCTTTGATGCAATGTTATTGTCCTTCTTTGTAGTACTTGATGCATTGGTGTAGAGACGATGGAACCATGTTGTGTTCATGAATCTATGCTCGACCAAGTATAGCATTGAAAGAGGTCTCAGCGTCTATGATATGAAACTTGGTGGTTGTTCTTAGTTCTCTAACCTTCATAAATAATGTAATCGATCCAAGGGCTCTTTCTCCCTTTTGGTTGAATCCTCTTAACACCTTTTTATCGATCGTAAGCTTCTGAGCTTCAATTTCCAAATAGGCCAATGTTCATAGACTCATCAAGCTGACTGATGCTCCAAGATTTACTAAAACTTTGAAGAACACAAATCTGACAATGTTAACGGAAATGTAGAGTGGCCGGTTGTGGTTGGCGGTACCGAGCAACAAATCTTCATCGGTGAAGGTCACCACAAGTTGTTCTTTTAATGAGCAAACTTCATCTAAGGATGTGCTAACCAACTGAGCTAAGTAAATCTCTGGGTCAAGCAATGTTGTTACTAGAGACTCTCTCATTTCTTTTGATAGGACTAAAGCATCGTAGATGCTTAATAAGGCCAGTAATTTCCAAAGATGAGCTAGCATGTTGTAATCCACTTTATGTGGTTCTTAAATTTTCACTTGGTTGTGTGGTTCTTCCACTAGTGGAGGGGGAGGTAGTTCTTCTCGAGTTATGCCGTGACTTTATATATGCTTAAAAATATTAAATAAATATGGACGTATTAAATATTCAATAATTGTAAAGTCACACTTATCAACAAAAGTATATGTATCACTCAAGTAATATAGGGCTCTAATGGAGTCCTGGATATCGATCCCACAGGGAGTAAGATTAGACCTACGAACTAAGATTTTAGAAAAGCAATACTTTAATCACAAAAACAAAGTTCAATTTGCTTATCTGTCACTAATANTAATAATTTTTTAAAATAATTAAATAGAGGACATCTAATAGTTAATCGTTTTCTTCCCTCCCCCAAACTTAAATTTTTAAATATGAAATAAAGGTGGAAAGAAAATACTATAAATATAAATCATACGTTAGTATTGTAGGCAACTTTATCATTCTGAAATTGTTGCAAGCCTTCTCCAATTTTTACTTCACCTGNCTTTTGGTCTTTAATAGTAGGAGCTTTCTACACATATAAATCATTAGAGAAATTTTTGGGTCATGAAATTTTGAAATAAGTATAAAACTAAAACATTAAACAAGCACAACATTTCCTAACACAATACAATACTAAATAAAACAATTACAATTAAAATGCAAAATAAAAATCACATTACATTCCAAAATACTACTCAACATCTATCACAAAACAATTACAATTAAAATGCGAAATAAAAATCACATTACATTACAAAATACTACTCAACATTTTCAATTAAAATGCAAAAATAAAAATCCCATTACATTCCAAAATATTACTCAACATCTATTATACTACACATGCAAATTTAACTATAACACTAACTTTAAAACAAAAATTAAAAATCATCCAAGTACAATACAATAATAAAAATGAAAGTCCAAATACACCTAATCATCCATTTCTATTACAAAAGATCACATAAATAAAAGTACAAATACAAGTACATCAATTACATTCAAATATCAAAATCCCAAGCTATATCTTTATCGCCTTGATCAGCAGGTGGATTGGGCTGATACTGAGTATATCGGGGGCACTCAGGAAAAATAACATCAGGCTGACCTCTGTAGTGTCGAGCCTGAACTTCATAATAAGCTATCTCAAAATTTGAAGTCCTTTAAAGGTACTCACTATCATAATCATGTCGACATTCTAAACTTTCAATCCTTTCATTTATCAATTCTATGCTCTTCCGCTTCAAGGTCAACTCATTCATCAAATCAGTGAGGTTAGAGGAACTAGAAGAGTCTAAGACTTCGTAAAATGTGTTGATGCGGGCGGCAGTAAACTTCACAGGGAATCCACACACTTGAACGATTCCATCTTCAGAATAGATTACATTGGCGTAGAACTCCTTCACAACATTTGCATCCACTTTAATGGTAGTGCAACAAAAGTTTTCCCACCTTTGCTCGGCAATAACTCGTTCAATTTTTCCACTCGGACTCTCAAAAACTCAATGTAGTATACACTTCTTTCCTTTAAATACTGAAGTAAATCTTATTTGAGCCATCGCATTGACGAAGCGATACTCGTCGAACTCAAACCATCTCTTTTGTTGTGGAGCCACTTCAATCTAATCCCAATCATAGAAAAATTCCAAAATATACTTCAAATATGCAAATAATGGCTTCCAATAGTAATTCTAAAAGTTCAACATCCATGAATTTCTTCCCAATATTTTCTTCACATTCTCAAAATATTCGGATCTCCTCAATGTGGAAGAAATACATGGTGAAAATCAAATATTTTTAAGTTGGAGTGAAGCTCTTACCTAGAGATGATCAAATCCGGTGTCAAAAAGCCTTGAAATCGCCTCAATCTAAGATCTTACAAACCCGAGGACAAAAATTGCATTTTTAGGAGGAAGGTGATGATGAATAGTGGTGGTTGATTGGTCAAAATCTTGGTTAAAGGTGTTTTTTCGTGATCTCGCCATCGGCGGGGTCGATGACACCGTCGGCGCGCTCTATTAGAATTAAATCCTAAGTCTCGAGAAATATCCACCGTCGGCGGGCTCTATTGATTTTGTCCAAATTTTGGATTTTTGCTATTTTGATCAATTCCAAGCCTAAACGACATTAGTTTAATCACTATAAACATAATTTTAAGTGACTAAATGATGTACTTAGCACAAATAAACTTTCACAACACAAAACATCACATTTATATATAAATTCCAAGGGATACAATATATGTTCCATAACACACCTAAGTCTAGTATTTTCTCAACTTCAATACAATAATTCAGCGTCGCAATCCAAGCCACAACACTCAAAATGCTGAAACAAATCATCCTATACTTAGTCTCAACTATACAGAGATCTAAATGCATAATTCTAAAGCAAAGCAAATACAAAGTTCAAATCAAATTACATAAATAGACAAATAGGTAGAAATGTAAAATACTAGATTCTCCTCTGAGATCTCCCATTGATTGCACATGAACGAAGAGGTTGTAGAAGGGTCGGAATGGAAATTCTTCAGTGGACCATTGATTGAACATGAACGAAGATGTTATAGAAGGGTCGGTATGGAAATTCTTCAGTAGAGTCATATTAACTTCATTCTCCTCATCAGTCGTATCAAGCTATCTTCTAAATGTCCAGAGTGTTCGACAATTTCATCCTCCTCATCAGCCGTATCAAACTATCTTCTAAATGTCCAAAGTGATCAATATGTTCCTTCATCCTCCAATATAGGTGATCAAAAAAATCGAAGATATTATTAATCGCATTCATGACATTTTCTACCTCCTTTTCCAATTTCTTGATTTTGTGCAGGATCACCATAGACTTGTCAAGAGTTAAGGGTTGAACTGGCAGTGAATTCTTAGATGATTGATCTACTATAATGGCCATGTCATTTCATCTTCAAAAGTTGGGAATCTCTCAATTGCGTCCAAAGGCTTCCAAGATAGAAGTACCTTTTCCTAATTTTTGTAGGATACTTGGAACTGATTGCAAAGTGAGAAAATTGTGGAAGGGTGTCCAAGCCTATAAGTTGATTCATGAACGATCAGGCCCAAAACTGACTTCACAATTATTGATCCAATATCGATCGCCAGTCCACTTTGGATGCAGTAATTCAAAATAGCACTTTCTTTAGAAGCTTTACCGATCTTCATTGTCGGTAATAGTTTCACAAAAATGAAAAAGTGCGACTGTTTTGAAATGGGATTTAGAAGTCTCACAGAAAAACTAACATACTCATTTTCTCTCATTTCCCAGTCGTCAGTTTCATTCGTTAAATATTAGTAAATTTCATTCATCTGGTTTCTTGTCGGGACAAAATTAAAATAGTGGCAGACGGGAATGTTCTCGATCATGTATAATTCATTGATTCATGCAAGAGTGAAACTGATCTATCTACCTCGCACATAAACAACTCCCTGGTTGATTCCATGTAAATTTGCATAAAATTCTTTTACCACAAGAACAACCACGACGGTGGTAGTATAGCACAACACTTCCCATCTTTGCCGCACTATCATCTCTTCAATTTTTGTGGTGGGATTATTCAATCCGCAATTTATGAATCCTCGTTCCTTGATCAATCTTTTCTTCGTCAGTAACTTGTTGAAAATTCGCTGCGCTTCCGCACTAATAAACTTTCACCAAATAAAAACTCGTATTCTGGGATTATCAGGGGAATTGGATGCCATATGAATGAAATTGGTGGAGTTTCACTTCATTTTTGGGGGAAATATGAACTGGGAATCAAATTTCAGAGTTTAAAAGGGTGACTCCCGCCCAAAAATCGCCATTTAAACCCAAGTAACTGCCATCTCGTCGGTTTTGCCGTCATGGGGTCGAGGGCGCCGTCGGTGAGCGTCCATATTTATTTTTCCTGGACTACCGAGAAAAACCCGCAGTCGGCGCCCAAGAGGGCGCCGTCGGCGCCCAAGGCAAAAATTTCACAGTTTCGCTCTTGTCCGAATGCATTCCAACTTTTCTCTATGGATCCAATTTTTATGATGATTCAAGGGTAAATAAGAGTAGTAGAGCTTAATAATACCACAAACTAAAGATAATTTCAAATAAAAAATACTATAATTGCAATAAAAGTAGAGATAAATATGGGTTGCCTCCCATAAAGTGCTTGGTTTAACGTCGCCAGCCCGACCTATTCAAGTGTTATTTAGGTTGACTGATCAGTAAAACCTCTTTAAAATTTGGTCTTTTACCCTCAAAATATAGTTTTAATCTGTGTCCATTTATTTAAATCTTTTCGTTTTCTGATCTTCAATTTCAATAGCTCTGTAAGTATAAACTTGAGTCACAGTAAATGACCCTAACCAATGAGACTTCAATTTCCTAGATTTCAACAGCTCCGTAAGTATAAACTTGAGTCATAGTAAAGGGTCCTAACTAACGAGACTTCAATTCAAGAGACTTCAATTAGGAATAATTTCAGCCTAGTGTTGTAAAGTAAAACTTCTTATCCTGGTTCAAAGTTCTTCTAGTTAATCTTCCAATCATGCCATAACTTTAGTTTTTCCTTATAAATTTTGTCGTTATCATCAGACTCATTTCTTAATTCTTCCAATTCATTTAATTGTAACAATCTCTTCTTACCAGCATCTTTAAATTATCATTGAATTCTTTAATCGCCAAATATGCTTTAAGCTCTAATTCTATTTGTAAGTGACAAGTCTTTCTAAAAATCAGTATGTAAGGAGTCATTCAAATAGTAGTTTTATAAGTAGTCTTGTAAGCGCATAATGCGGTATCCAGTCTAGTGGACCAATCTACTATACTAGGGTTTACAGTCTTTTCAAGTATTTGTTTAATCTCTCTATTAGAAACTTCATCTAACCCACTGGCTTGAGGATGATAGGTAGTAGAGATTCTATGAATAATATTAAATTTTTCTGCTAATTTTTTAATATATTTATTCCTAAAATGGGATCCTTCGTTAGTGATAATCATTCCAAGCATGTCGTATCGAGTGAAAATATTTTTCATCAAAAACCTTGAAACACTTTTAGCAACACAACGAGGTAAAGCTTGTGCTTCAACACACTTTGAAATGTAGTCTACAGCAATTAATATATAAAAGTTCCCAAATGAAGGAATAAAT
Organism: Phalaenopsis hybrid cultivar; assembly: GCA_002079205.1. Classification (NCBI taxonomy): domain Eukaryota; kingdom Viridiplantae; phylum Streptophyta; class Magnoliopsida; order Asparagales; family Orchidaceae; genus Phalaenopsis; species Phalaenopsis hybrid cultivar. Next base: position 38,336 of record JXCR01149066.1, read on the forward strand.
GGTCTCATTAAATCTAATCCCTAAACATCAAAGATCTAAACTTCTAACATGAAATTCAGAGACATTTCATTTCTTCTAGATATATTGCCTAGTCATTGACATCGATCACAAGTTTTTCTGTATCTATAAACATCTCTAAAGATAGTAGGCCAATAAAATCCAGCTTGTAAAATTTAATAAGCGGCTTTATCAATCCTAAAATGTCCTCAAAATTCAGAATCATGACATTTCTGAATAATCAGCTCAGTTTCTTCATAAGGTACACATCTTCTCATAATCAAATCCTTACATTATTTATATAAATAAGGCTCATCCCAAAAATATATTTTTGCATCATGAATGAATTTTCCTTTGTTGTTGTATTGTCAGCATAGGTGGCAAAATATCACTTACAATATAGTTAACAATATCAGCACACCATGTTATTTTCCACTCATTAATATTATAAAGTTGTTCATCAGGAAAACTGTCTATAATTTCATTGTCATTGTCAGATAATTCAATGTTTTCTAATCTCGACAAATGATCAACAATCTAATTATCAGTTCCCTTTCTATCAATAACCACAAGATCAAACTCTTGCATCGAAAGTATCCATCTAAATAACCTTGGTTTGGCATCCTTCTTTTGCATTAGATATTTAATAGCATCGTGATCAGTGTGCACAACACATTTAGCTCCATTTAAATAAGATCTAAATTCATCTAAAGCATACATAATGACCAGTGACTCTTTTTCACTAATAATATAGTTAATTTGTGCATCATTAAGAGTTTTACTAGCGTAGTATATAACTTTAAAAATCTTTTCATACCTTTGTCCAAGAACAGCTCCAATAGCATAATCACTAGCATCACACGTCAATTCAAATGGTTTCTCCCAGTTAGGTGAAACTATAATAGGGGCTGTGATTAATTTTTCCTTTCATAACTTAAAGTCATTTGAAAGCTTTCAGTAAATTCAAATTTCTTGTCCTTTTCTAAAAGTTGGCATAGTGGTTTGGTAATTTTTGAAAAAATAATAAAACACCTGTAAAAACCAACATGTCCAAGAAAACTCCTAACCTCCCTTACATTAGCAGGAGGTGTTACTTCTTGTCCTTTTCTAAAAGTTGGCATAGAGGTTTAGTAATTTTTGAAAAATCTTTAATAAAGTCTGTAAAAACCAACATGTCCCAGAAAACTTCTAACTTCTCTTACACTAGTAGGAGGTGTTATTGTAAAAACCAACAAGTCCAAGAAAACTCCTAACCTCTCTTACATTAGTAGGAGGTGTTAGTTTAGATATAACTTGACGTTGCAGGGTCTGCTTCCATACCATCTTCCAAAATTTTATGCCCTAACACAATTCCTCCTGCAAAACTTCTAACCCCTCTTACATTAGTAGGAGGTGTTAATTTAGATATAACTTGAATTTTTGGAAGGTCTGCTTCCATACCATCTTCCAAAATTTTATGCCTTAATAAAATTCCTCCTGCAACCATAAATTGACTACTTTCATACCATTTTTTGAAATTTTATGTCCTAACACAATTCCTCCTGCAACCATAAATTGATAGGTTCCATACCATCTTCCAAAATTTTATGCCCTAACACAATTCCTCCTGCAACCATAAATTCATAACCTCTCTTACATTAGTAGGAGGTGTTAGTTTAGATATAACTTGAATTTTTGCAGGGTCTCTATACCATTTTCCAGAAATTTTATGCCCTAACACAATTCCTCCTGCAACCATAAATTGACATTTCTCCCAATTCAAACTTTTATGCCCTAACAAAATTCCTCCTGCAACCATAAATTGACATTTCTCCCAATTTAGAACTTGTTCTTTTGCATAACTCCAAAACCTTTTCAAGGTAATTTAAGCATGCGTCAAATGATGTTCCAAATATAGAGAAATCATCCAAAAATACTTCCAATCCATCATCAATTAACTTACTAAATATGGACATCATACATCTCTGGAATGTTGCAGGTGCATTACATAATCCGAAAGGCATGTTCCGAAAAGCAAAAGTTCCAAAAGGACTAGCAAATGTTGTCTTTTCTTGATCCTCAGGAGCAATATCATCATACATCTCTGGAATGTTGCAGGTGCATTACATAATCTGAAAGGCATTCTTCGAAAAGTCGAAAGGACTAGTAAATGTTGTCTTTTCTTGATCCTCATGAGCAATAGGAATTTTATGGTAAATAAATGTTGTCTTTTCTTGATCCTTTGGAGTTATAGCAATTTGATGGTAACCGATATATCCATTTGCCTTTTCTTGATCCTCAAGAGCAATAGGAATTTGATGGTAACCGGTATATCCATCTAAAAAATTCCAACAAGTCTATCCACTATTTGATCTAAAGAGGGTAAAGGGAAGTGATATTTCCTAGTGGCCCCATAGTAGCAATAGGAATTTGATGGTAACCGGTATATCCATCTAAAAAACAAAAATATTTGTGCCCAGCCTATCTACTATTTGGTCTAAAAAGGGTAAAGGAAAGTGACCTTTCCTGGTGGCAGTGTTTAATTTTTTATAATCAATGCAAATATGCCACATAGTAACTTGTCTGATAGGTATTAATTCCTTATTTTCTTTTGTTTCAATAGTCACTCCTCCTTTCTTTGAAAAATAATGAATTGGACTTACCCACGCACTATCTGAAATAGGATATATAATTCCAGTGTCTAACCATTTCAAAATTTCCTTCTTAACTACTTCTTTCATCATTAGATTTAATCTCCTTTATGGATTTACTATTGGTTTATATTATTCATCTAATATAATTCTGTGCATACAAATCAAAGGACTGATTCCCTTAATATCAGCTAAGGCCCAAAAGCTTTCTTATATCTTCTCAATGTATCTAACAGTATTTGTTCTTGCAAATCATTTAATTCTGAAAATATAATAATAGATAATGTAGATGAGTCTCCCATAAACACATACTTCAAATGGCTCAGCAAAATATTCAACTCAAGTTCAGGTGGTTTTATTATTGATGAAAATAGATTCTCATCAGCATTTTCTGTAATATCCAGCATCTCAAATCTTTCTTGAACATAATCTAATTCTTCATTTTCTAATTCGTCCAAAATAACTTCATCACTCTCTTCAAATTGTTCTCTCTTCAAAATGTTCTTTGAAATGTTCCTTGAACAGATGTTCACTAATTGCCATGCAAAAACAATCATTATCTCTTTTAACAGCAGAGTATTTCATAGATTTTGCAATGTTAAAAGTTACCTCTTGATCATTAACTCTCATAGTTAATTCTCCTTTTTGAACATCTATCATAGCTTTCCCAGTAGCTAGAAATAGTCTCCCTAAAATGATAGGTATTTCTTTATCTTCCTCCATATCTAAAACAATGAAATACATCCAACTTTTACCAACACATATTCTATAACTCCCTCAGGATATGTAAGTGAACGATCTGCTAACTGAAGAGTTACAGAAGTAGGTGAGACTTCTCCTAATCCTAATCTTTCGAAAATTGATAGAGGCATAAGATTAATGCTGGCTCCCAAATCGCATAAAGCTCTTCCATAAAAGAAAGATCCGCTAACTGTAGAGTTACAGAAGTAGGTGAGACTTCTCCTAATCCTAATCTTTTGAAAGAACAATCTGCTAACTGTAGAGTTACAGAAGTAGGTGAGACTTCTCCTAATCCTAATCTTTTGAAAACGATCTGCTAACTAAAGAGTTACAGAAGTAGGTGAGACTTCTCCTAATCCTAATCTTTTGAAAATTTGCTAATTGATTACAGAAGTAGGTGAGACTTCTCCTAATCCTAGTCTTTTGAAAATTGATAGAGGCATAAGGTCTAAAACTCCCTTAGGATATGTAACTGATCGGTCTGCTAATTGAAGAGTTACAGAAGTAGGTGAGAGCTTAGTCTTTTGAAAATTGATAGAGGCATAAGGTTAATACTGGCTCCCAAATCACATAAAGCGATAATTGAAGAGTTACAGAAGTAGGTGAGACTTCTCCTAATCCTAGTCTTTTGAAAATTGATAAAGGCATAAGATTAACTGGCTCCGGCTCGTCCATAAAATCTTTCACCAATAGCACACGGTATAGTGAAACTACCAGGATCTTTTAATTTTTTAGGAAGCTTTTTTTGAATAATTGCACTACGTTATAGTGAAACTACCAGGATCTTTTAATTTTTCAGGAAGCTTTTTCTGAATAATTGCACTACACTCTGCACTAAGTGCAACAATTTCGTTATCCGTAAACTTCCATTTCTTATTCAGAATATCTTTCATAAATTTCACAAATGAGCATCTGCTCTAAAGCTTCTAAGAAGGGAATATTTACCCTTAACTTCTTAAGAATTTCTAAAAATTTGGAAAATTCTTTATTTTGTTTGTGTTGCTTCAATCTTTGAGGAGATGGTGGTGGAGGTTTCTCTACAGTAATTTTCATTGGTGTAAATGGATACTCTAAATCTGGGTTTCATGACCCTTTTCTTTTAGTATCCACTTTTTCTTTTTCAGTTTCTGTTTCTTTTTGCACCCTTGTTTCCAATTCTTTTCCACTTCTTAATTATATCACTTTGATTTGTTCTTATCCTTGATCTTTAGGATTTGGTTCCACAGTACACGAAAAAGTTCCTAATATTTGGTTACTAAGGGCAGTAGCGATATGACCTAATTGGTTTTCAATATTCTTAATAGCAGTTCCTTAATTTTTTAATTGATTTCCTTGAATTTGTAATTGATTTCCTTGATTTTTAAATTGTTAACCCATGTTTAATATCAGCTCTTCCATAAACAACTTCTTCTCCTTAGATTGAGTGTTACTGTTAAATCTTGAGGGATAAGAAGGTCTATAGTTAAGGATTATTGGGTCTATTAATAACATTTAAAGTCTCATATGAAAGTTGAACATCCACAAATTGCCCAGATGAATTCTCTTCCATCATAGGAGGTGTTGGAGAATAATTCATCCCATAATGATCTAATTTCCTTGATATTGCAGCAATTTGCGAAGCTAACATAGATATTGCATCAGAATCATGGATACTAGCTACTCTTTTAGGATTTACCCTTTCAGAGGGCCATTGAAAATTGTTGGTAGCCATCTCTTTGATTAATGAATAAGCCTCATCAAAAGGTTTTGACATTAACGAACCTCCAGCCACAGCATCTATAATCGATCTAAGAGATCCCACTAATCTATTATAAAGAGTTTGAATTATCAACCAATCTGGTAACGAATGATGAGGGCATTTTCTAAGAATATCTTTTTCTAATTGAGTGTTACTGTTAAATCTCTCCCGAACTCCGTATATTGACTCTCTATCAATTTGACAGAAAGATGTTATGTCATTTCTAAGTTTAGCAGTTTTGGATGGAGGGAAATATTTGGATAGAAATTTTTGTGAAAGTTCTCCCCAAGTTCTAATAGATCCCGATGCTAATGAATTTAACCACATCTTAGCCTTATTTATCAGTGAAAAAGGAAAATGTTTAAGTCTAACAGCATCGTTTAGGACTCTGTCATATTTAAAAGTAAAACATAGTTCTAAAAAACTAGTGAGGTGTAAGTTAGGATCTTCATTTGGTGTACCTCCGAATTGATTGTTTTGTACCATTTGGATAATAGCAGGTTTAAGCTCAAATGAATTAACAGCTACATCAGGATTTT
>JXCR01149066.1:44081-65122 GCA_002079205.1 Phalaenopsis hybrid cultivar
CTGTATCAGAATTTCTAGGTTCTCTTCTCAATCTTCTAATCTTTCTAACAGTGCGTTCTAATTNATGGAGTCTTTGATATCGATCCCATAGGGAGTAAGATTAAACCTACGAACTAAGATTTTAGAAAAGCAATACTTTAATCACAACAACAAAGTTCAATTTGCTTATCTGTCACTAATAGGCAATTGAAATAAATACGTAATTTTAACTATTAAATACCTAAATATACTAATGAAGGTATGAATGTGATATTCAATATTTAAGAAAGCATCCTTCTCCTTGTCAAGAAACTAAAGTGAATGGATAAAGTGAATTAGTTCAAACTATATTATTCCAAAAAGGAGCATACCTATTCTTTACCCTTTGGTCCAGACATAAAGAACATTGACTAATCCTACACTTGTTTACTGAATTTGCGGCTAGGTTGGGAGGATACCGGCTCTCACTTCAGAGCTCCCATGTTCCCCTCACCTGAGGACTAACATCTACACTTCAGCACCCAAATGAAAGGAACAAATTGGGGACTTTAGTCTATCACTCTAAAATCTCCAATTCTATGCCCGATAATATTATTTCCCTATTTATTTGCACCCAACTTCCAAGGGCTTTGACCTCCCTGAATCTTGGATGTAATCTTCACTTTAGTGGTAAAACGCAACATATTTTAACAAATCAATTGGCCAGCCTAAAAGTAAATTAAGATCAAAGTGAAAAGATCATCATAAATTCTTAAACATTTCATGGCTTCACCAATTCAATTCACCATTTCACAAATCTCAAGACAAGGAGAAAGACAGAGAAAACTACTCAGATCTCATAGGAAAAATACAACAAAACTCAGAATTCATATATAAAATCAAAATCATACAAACTACAATAATAAATAAACTTATCTCTAATTTCTCCCCAGGAAAACTCCTCGAATTTCCTCTGAATCTCTTCCTTTCTTTACAGCACACAGAATTCCTCTTCGAAGCAGCAAGGAAGAAGAAATCTCTCACTTTCCCTCCACTTATACAATCTCTCAAAGAAATCCTCACAATTTTTATACTCTAGCAAACACTAATGGAACCTTTCTAACCTCTAGGAACTCTAGTCTCTTTTCAATTTTCAGTCAAAATCTTCTTTTAAAGTTGTGGATGAGCTTTCCCAAGAGTTTCCTAAGCATCCCTTCAAAATTTGGCCTTATCCAAAGCCTGATAGGGCATAACCACTGAGCTCACCATTGGCGACCTCGAGGGCGCCGTTGTCGGACCTTTTTAATGAATTAATTCTAGAGACTTGGGAAAATCTCGCCGTCGGCGGGGTCGATGGCGCCGTCGGCACCCTAGTTAAATTCTTCACATTTTGGCCCTTTTCGCTCCAAGTTTGCTCCTTTTTGCATCTTTTTGCTCCAATGACCTTAAATCATCATTCGTGTAACAAAACATCAAAAATATCTTTCTTTAAAGTGTAATATCATCAAAAACAGTATAAAATAGGTATGAAAATCTGAACATATTTTCCTTTGATCAAGTTATTATTTGTTTTCCTTTATCCACTAGAGCTGGTCTTGGGGGTAACACTTTCCCGCTCCTTAAGTTTATTTATGTAATTTCTTCTCCTTGAAGTATCTTTGTTTAACATTTTGGTGTTCTTCTTTATTGAAAAGATCTAAGTTGATGGCAAGCGGTGTGTTGTAGTGCTCGAGGATTAGCTCCTCACTTCCGGTGCTATCGTTGTTGTCTTCTTCAGTCATGTTAGTGAGTTTGTCAAACTCAAGTACGATTTGAGGATCATTTCGAGAATCGAGATCAAACTCAGATTGGTCATAATCGATTACGTTATCACTAAAAATAGTTAAAATGTAGCCAAAATCATGATCATTATATTCATAAGACCCCGGAGGGGCAAAAATATAATCATACAAGGTCAAGGGTTCGAGGATTTTCTTCCCCGAATCCGAGACAACCAATCTAGCAAAGGCATCCCCTATCCTACCCCCCATGCTATCAATCTTCGTGGTAGTGTTCTTCTTCTTCTTTGTCTTTGATGATAATGAATTTTGTGGTGAAATCTTCATCTATGGTTTGGCAAACTGAAGACTCTGAACGTAAGTTTGTTTTGTCGTGCTTTGGATTTGGTTCAATATTTTCTTCGATGATTTGCTCCAAATTGCACTCCATCCTTCTTTCTAATGTATGTGGAAGATTGTTTTGATGTATTTTTGATTTGATTTAGGACCCTCATGAGTTTGTCCCAAGTCGTACTCCATCCATCTTCTTCAGTATATCGATCAATTGGAGAGATTGACTCAGCCGTAATCATATTTATAGAACCTTTTTCTGATTCTTTTAAGTATTCTTTCAAAATTGTCATATTCTCTTCTTTAAGATTCCTTTCAAGCCAATCCTTACAGATGAAGCATTCTTCTATAGTATGTCCGAGCAATCGGTGGTATGGGCAATAATTTGGTTGATCTTTCTTGTCAACTTCCTCGGGCTTCTTTGGCTCTGGTAGTTTGAACTCAGGCTTCTTCATCAAACTTTTGAATATTTTGGATACGACTTTGTCTTTGAAAGAATACACCATTTTCTATCATTCTGTCAGAGATATTCTTTTATTCCTTATTCGAGGTGACCCTTCTTGAGGTGGTCGCTGGCTGGACTGGCTATTCTGTTTCTGAGCTTGCTGTGATGAAGACTGATGAGGATTTTCTACATAATTCTACATTGGTTTTTTTTTTATCGACAGTCACTACTGTCGCTGATTTCTTTTCAAACACTCTGGTTGCCTTGGACTTCTCGTGTGAATCCATATGTTTGATTTCTTCATGAAGACTTCTGGCTTTATTGAGTAGCTTCTCGAAGGATTTGATGGTGAGCCCCTTGAGCATGAAAGCTACTAGGCCATGAATGCTTTTGAGTAAAATCTCAATTGCATGATGTTCCTGTAGATGAGGTTCACACTTCATGCTAAGATTTCTCCACTTCAAGATGTAATCCACCAAAGTCTCGTTGGGCTTTTGCTTTTCCATCATGAGTTCTCCTATAGACACATGATGTTGCGCTCTGGAAAATCTTTCCACAAATAGTTTTTCCAAATCGATGAATGCCTTTATTGATTTGTTGGGCAAATCGACATACCAATTGAAGGAGATTCCTGACAGGCTACTGACGAACTGTTGGAAGATCAAAACTTTGTTATTTCTTGTGTTGCCATAACTGGCTCGGAAGTGTGCAAGATGTTGCCTAGGATTTCTAGTTCCATCAAATATTTTAAATTTTGGGGCCATGAAACCCTAGGGGAAGGGTACAACATCGAATTCGTTCAGGTAAGGTCTACCCTTTAGAATTAATTCACCGCCCTTAAATTGGGTTAAGGCCTCCCGAACTTGCTCGACCATTTGCTTAAATTCTTTCTACGGTATGGTGTGTGATGGAGAATCCTTTTCTTATTGCTCATCTCTATTTGCAGAGGCAACTTCTCTTCTTTCATCTGTAATGTGTATTATCCCCGATTGATTGACATCTAGAGATGCTAGTTGCGGTACTTGTGATAGCCCTTGAATGGTGGCCATGGCGGTCATAGCTGCGGCCATCTCTGCTATCCTTTTCTCCAGTTGACTGACTTGTTCATCCCTTAGGAGAATAGCCCTATGCAGCTCATCTACGGCGTTCTCTTTGACAAGAGGTTGAGCCTTGCGTGCAGATGTAGTGGCTCTGGTTTCAATGACATGGACATTCATGAAATGCTCTTCAAGGTAGTCATTATAGTCAAAATCTTTATCATTGATGTTGAAGAAAACTCCGTGTTCTTGAGCCAACTTAGAAATCTTGGCACTGAGCTTCTTAACTTTTTCTTCGATCATTGATTCTTTGATTGTTCTAAGATCTGGGGGACCCTGCTGGACCTCCTTCTCTTGCTCTTCCATTTCACTATCAATTACTGTGATGATGTCATATACTTCGGACCCTGGCTTCATTCAATGATCTTGCTCTGCGGGTTTACTGGACTATATTAGTACATCGACCTTGGGTATCCGTACCTTTTTCTTTGACAATGATGCCTCAGGACGGGGTGTCTTAGCAAAAACATCAGTACATCGAGGAAGAGTATGCTCCTCGTGGGGCAGACCACTTATAGTATCGGTTAATTTCTTTATCTTTTCCTTTTGAATGTTAGGAATGTCTTTAAAGTGGGTGATTGGTAGGATTCTCGAACCCAATCTTGACTTAACCAGTCGACGGCCTGTGGTCCTGGTAGCGGTAGAATCTGTGGTGACAATAGCAGTGTCGACTCTACTTCCCAAATGGAATCAGACAGGAATACAGGCATGCAAATCTTCAATCAACCTTTGAGGTCATTTGGCAGACTTGATGTCTTTTAAAATTTCTTTCTTCATACGAGGGGAAATTGAACGTCCCACTCGTTTAAGTAGTTTACTCACTGAATAGCCTTCTTTGGCGGCTAGCCTCTGAAATACTGAACTACTCGGGTGATAGGAGTATGTTTCTTTCTCTCCACACCCTTTCCATGAAGTGATGGTAATGCAGCGGTGATTTTCTGGATGCACTTGTATCCATCGGTATCCATTAAAGGATGGAGTCTACTTCCCTGCATAAGTGGATATACTTCCGGTAATTCTAACTCCTCTTAGTGAGGATCTTCCTTGACAAATATTTCCTCAGGAGTCTGGGCTTTAGTGGCCCTCCGAACCCTTCTGCTATGATTTCTCCTTTGAGTTCAGGTTAGCGGTGCAGCCTCTTGATTTGATTTAAAATATTGATGGCGGGACAGCTAATCCCTAAGTCAAATCTTCAATGATCATTACTTCTTACCCCTTAGCAGCTGCGGGGACAGCAGCCTTGGTAGGTGCCACGGTGTTAGTAGTCTTGGCTTTCTTATAGGAAGGGAAGTTTTGAAGACAGCTCAGGTCAAACTCAGCAGACAGCTTTTGAACTTCTGTAGCGGTGACTTTCATCACGATGAACGGAGCCTTCCTGAGGATAACCTTGAGGTCTTCAAATCCAGCTCCAAACTTGATGGTGAGAGCAACGTTACGGGATTCATGGCTTGTCGGCAAGTTGCAAGAAAAAGTCAGCACTGAGTAGGCCATTGCAACAACTTTAAAACAACAAGTTCTGGGGTTTGTTATATGCCCAAAACCATGTAATCTTTAGTGCAAGCACTGAAAATTAACATAGGTTGATTTGTAGACAGGGTAAATTTTAGTTTGCAGGGATTTCAAAATTTTTAGTAAAAAGATAATTTAAAAGTTAAAAATTTTAATTAATTTTGAAGCACGCACAACACAACACAATTTGATTTAATTTGTAGAATAGCAAATCAGATTTGGAAGGGAGGTGTGAAGTGTTTCAGACCCAGTGCAGGATCCATTGAATAACTCACAATGCCTAGGTGGAACTAGTCCACCGACACCCCTATTGGGGTCTGACCCCATATGAAGATTTAAAGAGTCCTTAATTGCCTTCTAAACCTCTTTGTCCAAAGGTGATTGAACAGATAGTCCTGAAGTTCAAAGAGTTGGCCGTACTTTCCCAAGACAGAAATGGGTAAAATATGTCAACGGAAGAAGGGTAATTTGGTCCAAGAGGGACATGGACATATTACCATCTATGAAAAAAGTACTTTCCTGATTTAAATGGAAAGAGAAACTTATCCCCAACGGAGTCGCCAGAAGCTGTCGGCACTATTTTGGTTTGGGAGTTGTCCGTAAGAAGTCGTCGGTCACCGGAATCAAAATCCTGTCACCCGCTTTGGAAGGACATTATAATTAAAATATATATATATATATATATATATATATATAAATAAATTTTNCATTTAAACAGTGGGAAGCCTCGTTAGTCCAAAGAAGTCAACATTGGTAGACTCTTTTATCTTAATGACCACGATGATCATTTTTAAGTTTTTTGAATATGTCTAAGAATCTTAAGTCTTAAGATTCCTCAAGTTAAATTTTTGACCATGAATGTTGTTTCAAGGCCTTCACTAAAAGTTAGGTCAACAGATCCTAATAAATTAATGAAATTGCCTTTTGGTGACTTTTCGCCTTGTGTACAAAAATTAATTCAACAGGTACATTTGCAAAAAAAATGAAAAAAGATAAACCACAAATTTTTGAAAAGTTATGGGATGTTAAAAGTCAAACTCCCAACTCAAAAGAGGGTCTCAGATTTGGTACAATCGGACCAATCGATGATTCAAAATTTTGCATGGTTGTTACTACTCAATCAGGAGAGGATTGCCTCGATATGGATGATGACTCTACTGATCAACTAATAAAAGATGCTCCACCAGAATTTGAGGAGAAAATTAAATCAGCTGTTGATGAATTGAAGGAAATTAACCTGAGACTGAAGAACAACCCTGACCTACATTTATAAGTTTTTTACTCAACGATGAAGAATCTTTAGAGTTGATTAAACTGTTAACAGAATTCAATGATTGCTTCACATGGAGTAATGATGAAATGTCAGGACAGTCAGCAGAGGTTGCAGTTCATAAACTCGGGGTGGACAAAGACATAACCCAAGTGAAATAAGCTCTTAAAAGAATGTGCCTCAAAATAGAGCAACAAGTCATCGTCGAGGTGAAGAAATTAATAGACGCTAACTTTGTGTGATAAGATCAATACCCCACATGGTTAGCCAACATTGTTCCAATTAAAAAGAAGAATGGACAAATACGTGTTTATGTCGACTTCATAGATTTGAACAATGCATGCATAAGAGATAAATTCCCATTATCAATGCCAGAAATGATGGTAGACATCGCTCATCACATGAAATTTTCTCATTCATGGATGGATCGTCAAGATAAAACAAAATCAAGATGGCTCCCGAGGATGCAACAGTTACAACCTTCAAAACACTTATCGGGATTTTCTGCTACATAGTGATGTCATTTGGGTTAAAGAACGCTGGAGCAACATATCAACATGCAATGATGAAAATTTTTTATGATCTTATTCACAACCAAGTGGAATGCTACGTGTATGTTCTGGTCATTAAAATCAAACAAAAGATATACCATTTATACGATTTGAGGATTGTGTTTGAACGGGTATGACGATATGACCTTAAAATGATTCCCTTAAAGTGTGCCTTTGGCGTTACCTCCGGGAAGTTTAAAGGATTCATTCTTCATTATCGGGGAATTGAGATCAACCCAGATAAGATTAAAGCTATCTTGGAAATGCCTCCACCCAAAATCTTGAAATAATTACGTTCCTTCCAAGGAAATTTGGCATATCTGAGAAAAAAATGTGGCTACGATATTGGAGTTAAGAGACATGGGTCGAGCAAGTATTAAAAAGGATGTGGCTAATGTTTAATGGGTTAATTAAGTCAAATGTTTAATGGGTTAATTAAGTCTAATGGCTTATTTCTAATCTCTCAGGTAGGTGTCAGCCATTCTCAACATTAATTAAAAGGATGTCAAATTCATTTGGGAAGAGAAATACCAGCTGACCTTTGAGGATGCTAAGCAATATTTAGTGACACCTCATGTTTCGGCAGCCCCTATTCTAGGGAAACTTTTATTACTTTATACTGTGGCCTTAGATTGCTCTCTTGGAACCCTGTTAGCCCAAGTCAATGATGAGGGTAACGAAAACACACTCTACTACTTAAGTCACCGCCTAATTCCGACGGAGATAAGGTATCCACCTATTGAGAGCATTGTCTAGCTTTGATTTCGCATCCTAAAAGCTTAGACATTACATGTTTTCTCATAAGTTACCCGAATCTCAAAAGTTAATCCATTGCAATATTTGATGACTTGACCAACACTCTCTGGATGTTTAGCAAGATGGTCAATGATTTTATTGCAATTTGATATAATATTTGTTCCCCTCTGTGCTATCAAGGGACATATTTTAGCAAAATTCCTTGTTGCACACCCACTTCCTGCTGGGTCCCCTCTTAATGATGCACTACCAGATGAGCAAGTGTTACAGATGGAATTCTCCAGCATGCAATGCTGGGAAATGTACTTCGACAAAGCTTCTTCAGTAAGAAAAGATAAAAGATCAGGCACTGTTATACCAGGCAAAGCAGGAATTGGTTTGATCTTTATCACACAAGATAAGGGTATGTTGAGGTTCTCATACCACCTGACAAAGCCATGCACCAACAACGAAGCAGAACATGAAACACTAATTACCGAGTTGGAGTTGGCAATCTCGATGGACATAACAAATATTGTTATCTACGGTGACTCTCAACTTGCCATCCATCAAGTCGCCGGACAATACATGATTTTAAAGCTAAGACTAGCAGAATATCACCAACACGCAATGAAGCTGCTGGAGCAGATTTCCAATGTAACTTTCTACTAGATTCCTGGGGGAGATAATGCTCATGCTGACGCCCTAGTGAAATTTGCAAAAGAATTAGCATGTCCCCCGGAGGATTCCATTTACATTTCAATACTAGGAAGACAAGTTTTTTTCTCAAATCGACCTCAACAATCTACAGAAGCTTGAAAAAGAAGAAGAAATGATGATTGCGGTTGCTGTCAATCAAGATTGGCGCAAGCCTTTAATAGAATATTTGCATACTGGAAATCTGCTAGAGGAAAAGTTTGTGGCACATCACATTACAAAAAGGGATATGTATTATGCTCTAGTGGGTGACGTCCTCCACAGAAGATCATTCGACTAGATGTACCTACGATATTTGAGCAGATCTGAAGCACAAAATATTGTTAAAGAAGTTCATGCTAGATTGTGCGGCACTCACCAGTCAGGGCCAAAGATGAAAATGAAGATCAAGAAACTCGGATATTATTGGCCAGCAATGATGTCTGACTACGTGGATACAGTCACAAGATGTCACCAGTGTCAAGTGCATGGGATGGTCTTGCACCAGCCTCTGAATGTGCTACACCAAACCGTTACCTCGTTGTCATTCAAGCGTTGGGACACAATCATAATAGGTTAGATAGACCCTTCGTCTTCCAAAGAACATAGATTTATACTTTCCACTATGGATTACTTTTCTAAATGGGCAGAGACAGTGCCATTACGAGAGGTTACGACACAGCACGTCCTTCAAATCTTCAAAAGCCAAGTCATCTACCGCTTTGGGGTACCACAAAGAATAATTTTCGACAATGGGATAGCCTATAAAAGCACCAAAACGAACAATTTTTTCAAACGATATGGGATAAACTGAAGATATTCTACAATTTACTACCCATAGCAAATGGACTTGTCGAAGCCTTCAACAAGACATTGGTAGAGATTTTAAAGAAGACACTCGATGAAAAGAAAAGAGATTGGCATAACGAATTGCTAGAAGCTTTGTGGGCCTACCAGACAATGTTCATGACTCCCACTCAGTGTACAACCTACATGCTCGTGTACGGGTCTGAGGCCGTACTACCCTTAATGCTGTCTCTCAGAGTCGATGCTGCCAACAAACTTACAACAGAAGAAAGTGCAAAACTCATAATTGAGGAATTAGAGAGTCTTGATGGAAAACGACTAGAAGCATAACAACATTTGGGGCTTTATCAAGTGAAGATGGTACAAGCTCATGACAAAATTGATCCGCCCAAAGACATTCAAAGTTGGTGACCTTGTCCTTGTGCTCAAAAGACCCATTCTTGCATGCCGCAAGGTAGGTGGAAAATTTGAGCTAACTTTGGAGGGACTGTTTATTGTGAAAAAGGTCTACGTAGGAGGAGCCTACCAGCTAGTAGATTTTTGTTGTGAGAGACCCATGCTGCCAATTAATGGACAATAGCTGTAGACATACTATGCAACTTGACATTACCTAGCATGAAAATTTGAAATTTTGATTGTTCTGGGGTTATCTATTTGGCCAAACATCTGTGACTAGGTCCAAATAAATTTCGTAATAAAGTTAACCTCAGTATAATAAAAATTTTTGAAATTAAACATTTCAAATTACTCTTTTCTACCTTTAAATTTGATATTCTACTAAATTAATCAAACTAAACGCATGAATAAAAAATTTTCTCATCAACATAAATTAAAATCCTTTGTAACAAACACTTTGTTTTGTACTTGTTCCTGCTAAGTTTCAGCTCACCGATAATTTTCCTGTCGTTTGTAGAAAAAAGTCATGCCAGAGGCTGATCATTGCTTTTAAAGATAGCTGGAACCCTGCACTAAACAAAGAAAGGGCACCGCAAGGTGGCACCATAGGCTTTGACATGGCCTTTAATCAAGTCAACATAGACTATGAGGGTCCCCTGATGGACGTGGTTAGCCGCCAGGAAAAGGAAGGGATACCATCACTGCTAAGGTTAAAAACCATAAATAATTATTCACTGAAGGGGAAAAATGTGATAGTACAACAAAACTCGATGGAGGGAACCAATCACCTACCGTCAATGATAACTACGCCGTTCGGAGGCCTAGTCGCAGCCAATGATGAAAGTGTGTTAGATGCACTGCTACGGAGAACTCAGCACATGAACGCTAACCACCGGAAGCATAGTGCTTTCTTTCGCAAAGAGAGAAGATGCCAGAAAGAGATGGAAAACTTGCTCACCCCTGTTCCTGAGGGGAATATATATGATCCATGCATGAGAGAGACCTCTTCCAATTTGCCTACTACAGACGATAAGTCTGAATTTGTTACAGAGCCAGAGATACCTCCAGTTTAATATGTTCTTTATACGGGTTGCCTGACATGCAAGGTTGAGATACCTGCACGTACCCCAGCTACCAAGGCATTTGTGGAATGCCCGGACTGCAATGTCCTCCACTTAGAACGCTACAATACTTTAGAGTATGCGTTTACTGAAGATGGATTTTAGACTATTGATTTCCTGATGAGGGAACCATATGTATTGTTGGGTACAGAGCCATATATCCTATTGGATGCAGAGTCATACAATCTGCTGGAGACAGAAGCAACACCAGCTTGGATTTTCACCAACGCTAAAATGAGGGAGCATCCTTGACAACTACCAATCTCCAACACGGCAGAATACTACAAAATGAGTATAGTAAATAAAAGGGATTTTGAATTCTACGAAGAAGTTCAAGGAAGGTTCATTAAAATACTAGAAGGCATGGAGCTATATACCAGGGTCTTCTCCAAAAAAGATGAGAGAAGTATTCTTGACTACTTTTTTTATTTAAGAGACAGGGGTCGAGCGGGCCTTCTGATGGAAAGTACCTATTCTAAGCAACAAAAATGGATGTGTGGAAAGGGCAGGAACAACATACAATGTGGCTATTGTTACAACTTCACTAAAGATAGATAAGGAAATCCTCCTAGGATTCTGAGACACAATCAGGTGGACCCGCTACCCGCCATGATAAAATGAATGATTAAGAGAATGGTCAGATGGAGCATACTCCCAGCTGACTGTATTCCCAACAGTTGTATCATCAACATATATGATGACAGTGACTGCATACCCCCGCACATTGACCATCATGACTTTGTGAGACCTTTCTGCATGGTCTCTTTCATGAGCAAGAGCAACATTCTGTTTGGAAAAGAGAAAGATGTCATCGACCCCGGTGAATTCATAAGATCCGTGGAGATTTTGCTACCCGTAGGATCAATGCTGGTTCTTAAAGAAAATGGAGCAGACATCGTCAAACACTGCATTCTAGGGGTATGACACCGCAGGATGTCTGTAACTTTCAAAAGAATGGATGAAAAAAAAATTTCATATGGATTCCGATCGGACCCGAAGTTGGAAGAGTTACTGCCATACAAGCTATGAGAGGGTTGCACCTCTAAGCACATGCAAAGGGAACACTTGTCCTAGAGCAGGGCTTGGTAGGTGGGCTCGATCTAGAGCTTGCCCCTCCAGAGACAGACACTCAAAGGATTCTTTTTTTACTGCATTTCATCATAGTGGATATGATATATATATTAGACATGCTTAGCCTATGATATGTACTCAACATGGGTTATTTTTGGATGTACTTTGATGCAGTCAGCACAATCATACTTTTTGAGGCTTTGGCCTTGACTCAATCTGTAACACTTATTAAAGCAGATTAATGAAATCTTTTTCAGAATTTAGTCTATTTGTTCAATTGCCCCTTTTGTGCGATGGATAAAAGCCAAAAAACCATACGTTGGTTCGAGACTATAATGAACAAAGAACGAAAAAATAAAAGCTTGATAATAATAAAATTCAAATAAAATACTCACTTAAAAAAATAATCAACAAAAATTTTTAAAATTTTTACACATATTTGATAATTAAATTTGATAAAAACAACAAGTAAAGAAAATAAATCTGTTGAGTTGATTCTCTCGATTTTGAAGTCTCTTGCTCTTTGCTCATGCAACACGACTATCCTTGTCTGCACTAGTTCTCCACACATCCTCGTGGAGTTTTGCATTCTGCACAAAACCTCAAAAAATTTCACACATCTTTGAGAATGTTATAAGGCCCCCTCCATGGCTTCCAATTCTCTACCTACATCTTTGAAATTGGTGTAAGGCCCCCTCCTCAACATCCAATTCTCTACCCTACATCTTCAACATTGGTGTAAGACCCCCAGCACGATATCTACTTCTCTACACAAATCTTTGAGATAGGAGTAAGACTCCCCTTTATGAAACATCACATCCTATTTTCAACCTTTTGATATTGGTATAAGATCCTCGCCACTACATCCAATTCTCTACCTACATCTTCGAGATTGGTATAAGACCCCCGCTACGACATCCAATTCTCTACCTACATCTTTGAGATTGGTGTAAGAACCAGACCATGGCATCCAATTCTCTACCCACATCTTCGAGATAGGAGTAATACTCCCCTTTATGAAACATCGCATCCTATTCTTAACCTTTTGAGATTGTTATAAGTCCCCCGCCATGACAACCAATTCTCTACCTACATCTTCAAGATTGGTGTAAGGCCCCCTCCACGAAATTTAATTCTCTACTCACACCTTTTGAGATAGGAATAAGACCCCCACCACAACATCCTACACTCAACCTTTGAGGTCATCACCTAAATTCTGATTCCCATCCTCTATAAAAACCGAAAAGGTGATAACTCAAAACACACTCTCCAATACCCAAATAGAGTTCATAATTCTCAATCATAATCAAATATTCACCTGCTATATCCCTAGTGGAAAAAAATAGCAGACACAATTCTACATCTCCTTCTAGGTCTGTTGACTTAGGAGTCTGTGTTGGTTTTGTTAATCTCGTCGGTCAATGCCAATACGCGCGGTGTGCTTGCCCAACACACCACACATATTGGGGGTCCATTTGTTGACCTCAATTTTGGTTGAGGTTTAGTTTTCCCTCTTTAGTAACTTAGGGTTTAGCCATAGGACTTTCTTGTTTATTATTCTTAGAAAACTAGAAGAGGAACCCTCACCATTATAAACTCTACCCTCTTCTTTGCTCAACTTGAGGTGTCACATATTAGTCCTAACCTTTAGAACTTAGTAGGTGGGGGCGCAATGAGGGAGCTCAAGGAGAGTCCCCCTAGGACTGCCTGACCTTAAGGTTGGGCTTGGGTGCTTGTCTTGAGCTAAGGCACCCACTTTCACTCACAATCACTCACAATCCTAAACCTAAAATTTCTTAACTTTGACCCCTTGATCTTTGGGGAGACTCGTGTGGATGGTTCCCTAAACCCTCTAGCCCTAGGATAGGGTTTAGCTAAGAACAGTGCATAGAGGACCCAAATTGGGTTTTCATTGGTCCACAGCTCATATATGGTGGTTGGTACCCCAACCCTACCAAAATATTCAACTTGGCCTTTTGCCCCAAAATCCCCCCAAATTACTTAAATACCCTTGAAACCCTAAATTCACCCAAAATACGCATATTTGTTCAAAAATCATTTCAAACTTTTTGAAAATACCAAAGTTACACAAAACAACGAAAAAATTCCAAATTTACCAAAATACACCGAAAATGGCAAAAATTACAAAAATAACCATGGCACCCCAAATTTTCCCAAAACCTCCAGAATCACTCCAAATGTCTCCAAAAACCAATTTGGACCCTTCAATTGAACCCAATTTGACCAATTTGACCATTTTGACCAAAACCCTCAAATTGCCTTTAAGGGCCCAATTTCCTCAAATTTACCTCAAATGTCCGTCAATTTGAGCCCAATTTTCTTCAAATTCAATTCTAAACTTAGATTCACCTTTCATATGACCAATATAAACAAAATCCAAGCCTAATTGGACCATGCTTTGAGTTCATGTTTGATCTAAGCCAAACCACCAATTTTGGCCCTATGACTTAATCCCGCCAAATTGAACCCCATAGCCTACTCAATTTGCCCCAATTTGAATTCCAAACTCTTCATAACAATCTTAAACAACAAACTTGACCTTCAATTAGCCTTGGTGAAGCCTTAATTTCATTTAATTTTTGATCCAAACCCAAAATTTCTCAAATTCCCCCCAAGTTGGTCATGCCTCCAAATTCCACCAAATTGATTGCTTTAACCACAAAATTAACAACCAATTTATGTTGAAAACTCTTCATGACGTTCCTATAGGCCATTCTCAAAAATCAATTTGGACTTAGCCCAAACCTAGACCAATCTAGACCCAAGTATAGCCCAACAAACCCAAATTGACCAAAATTCCAAAATCCTTCAAATTGAATCGCAAATTGAACTCAAAACCATTTCAACCCTTCACCAAAAACCTACATTACAATCATCTACACACTGTTGATCAATTAATTAGGCTTAAATTCATGTTTAGCCTAACTTAAACCCAACCTTTGGTCATTTGGACCCACATTGGACCCATACACCAATATTAGCCTAGCCACCCTAAAGTCACAAAATTTATGACTCCATAGCCACTTAACACACTCCATGAACCAGGCTAAACCCCCTTAGTCCATCCATGGTGAGCTCTGGACCATTAGATCCCTAAATTAAGGGATTCATGCCCATTTATGGGACTTAACCAAAAATTTCCACCATCATCACTTGTCATTGAGGGTTAAACATAATTAAGCCACCCACTGGCTCACCTGACCTCCTAGCCACCTCCCCTGGCCCTACCGACTGGCCTAATCATCGATGAACCTCAAAATTGAGGGCCACCATCCTTAAATAAAACCCAATCTCAACCCTAGAGGCTAGCTCACCCTAATTAATCCTTAGAGCTTCTTAACCCACCACCTCAGCAGGCTTTTGCACCCAAAGCCAGCCCTGAGCTCCCCTCTCGAGGCAAGGGATGTGGACGAGGAAGTACCAATTTAATTTTTAAACAGACTAGGCCGACCATCAACATTGGTGATGAAGACTGTTCCAAAGATGAAATAATGATGACAAAATTGAGGAAACCTCAATACGAGATATCCTTAGAATATGTGGAGAAAAGCAAATATGAGATGACGTATGATCGGATAAACCACTATGCAAACACCATGACCCTTACTCCAATTCTCCCTAAAAAGTTTGAGAGTTTAGAGGTCAAGGAAGTCTCCAGCGCTGGTTGAAAGCCGATCAAGTTTTATCATGCTTCTACCTCTACTAATCTTGAAAACTATATAAATTTGGATGATGATCCTAATGAATTAATGGAATTGCCTTTCGATTATTTTTTGCTTTGTGTACAAAAGTTAATTCAGTAGGGGCATTTGCCAAAATAATTGCCAAAAGTTAAATTACAACTTTTCAAAAATTTATGGGATATTAAAAGTCAAACTCCCAACTCGAAAAAGGGTATCGGATTTGGTACAGTTGGAACTGTCAATGATTCAAAATTTTGCATGGTTGTTACTAATGAATCAGGATAGGATTGCCTTGATATGGAGGATGTCTCTACTAATCTGTAACTAGATAATGCTCAGCTAGAATTTGAGCAGGAAATTAAATCAACTATTGATGAATTGAAGGAATGTAACCTATAAAGTGAAGAACAACCCCGACCTACATTTATAAGCTCTGTACTCAACAATGAAGAATCTTTAGAGTTGATTAAACTGTTAATAAAATTCAAAGATTGCTTTGAATGGAGTTATGATGAAATGCTAGGACTGTTAATAGAGGTTACAGTTAAGAAACTAAAGGTGGACAAAGACATAACCCCAGTGAAACAAGCTCCTAGAAGAATGCGCCCCAAAATAGAGCAACAAGTCATCGCCGAGGTGAAGAAATTAATAGATGCTAACTTCGTGCAAGAAGAGCAGTACCCCACATAGTTAGCCAACATTGTTCTAGTCAAAATAAAAAATGGACAAATACGTGTTTGTGTCGACTTCAGAGATTTGAACAAAGCATGTCTAAAAGATGAATTCCCATTAACGATACCAAAAATGATGGTAGATGTCACTTCAACACATGAAATTTGCTCCTTCATTGACGGATCATCGAGATACAACCAAATTAAGAATACCTTACACCTATTGGGAGTTTCTGATACACAGTGATGACATTTGGGCGGAAGAACGCCGAAGCAACATATCAATGTGCAATGATGAAGATTTTTGATGATCTCATTCACAACCAAGTGGAATGCTACGTGGATGGTCTGGTGATCAAAAGCAACTGAATAATAGACCATTTGTACGATTTAAGGATTGTGTTTAAGAGATTATAATGATATAACCTTAAAAAGAATCCCTTAAAGTGTGCCTTTGGCGTTACCTGTGAGAAGTTTCTAGAATTCGTTGTCCACCATCGGAGAATTGAGATTGACCCACATAAGATTAGTGCTATCTTGGAAATGCCTCTACCTAAAACCTTGAAATAATTACATTCCTTCTAAGGAAAGTTGGCATATCTGAGGCGCTTTACTTCTAATCTCTTGGGTAGGTGTCATCCCTTCTCAACATTAATTAAAAAGGACGCCAAATTCATTTGGGAAGAGAAAAGTTGGCGGGCCATCGTGGACGTTAAGTAATATTTAATGACACCTCTTGTTTTGGCAGCCCCTATGCCATGAAAACCTTTAATACTTTATATCGTGGCCTTAGATGACTCTCTTAGAGCCTTCTTAGCCCAAGTCAATGACAAGGGTAAAGAAAATGCACTCTACTACTTGAGTCGCCGCCTAATACCGATGGAGATAAGGTATCCACCTATTGAGAAGCATTATCTAGCTTTAATTTTCACCACCAAAAAACTTAGACACTACATGCTTTCTCATAAGATTACCCTAATCTTGAAAGTTAATTCATTGCAATATTTGATGACCTGATCAACACTCTCTAGATGTCTAGCAAGATGGTCAACTATTTGGTTACAATATGATATAACTTTTGTTCCCCTCCGTGCTATCAAGAGACAGATTTTAGCAGACCTCCTTGTTGCACACCCACTTCCAGCTGGGTCACCTCTTAATGATGAACCACCAAATGAGCAAGTATTATAAATGAAATTCTCCAGCACGCAATGCTGGGAGATGTACTTTGATAGAGCTTCGTCAGCAAGAAAAGACAAAGGATCAGGCACAGTTATACCAAAAAAAATAAGGATTAGTTTGATCTTTATCATGTCAGATAAGGGTATGCTGAGGTTCTCATACCACCTAACAGAGCCATGGACGAACAACTAAGTAGAATATGAAGCGCTAATTATTGGGTTGGAGTTGGCAATCTCGATGAACATAACAAATATTGTCATCTACGGTGACTCTCAACTAGTCATCCAACAAGTCACTGAATAATAGAAGATTTTAAAGCCAAGACTAGCAGAATATCACCGATACAAAATGAAGCTACTAGAGCAGATTCCCAATGTAACTTTCTACTGGATTCCTAGGAGAGATAATGCTCATGCTGACGCCCTAGCGAAACTTGCAAAAGAATTAGCATGTCCCCTAGAGGATTCCATTGCATTATAATACAAGGAAGACAGGTTTTGTCTCGAATCAACCTTGACAATCTACACAAGCTTGAAAAAGAAGAAGAAATGATGATTGTGGTTACTGATATCAATCAACATAGGCACAAGCCATTAATTGAATATTTTCATACTGGAAAGCTGCCAGAGGACAAGTCCTCTACAGAAAATCATTCGATCATATAAGTCTACGATGTTTGAGTGGAGCTGAAGCACATAATATTATTAAATAAGTAAATACCAGATTGTGTGGCGCTCACCAGTTAGGGCCAATGATGAAAATGAAGATAAAAAAACTCAGATATTATCTGTCAGCAATGATGTCTGACTGCTTAGATACAACAAGAAGATGTCACCAGTGTCAAGTGCATGTGGTGGTCTTGTACCAGCCTCCAAATGTGCTACACCCAACCATCATCTTGTGGCCATTCGATTGTTGGGGCACAGACATAATAGGTCAAATAGACCCTCCGTCTTCCAAAGGACACAGATTTATACGTGCCGCAACAGATTACTTTTCTAAATGGGCAGAGGCAGTGTCGTTACGAGAGGTTGTGGCACAGCACGTCCTCTAATTCTTCAAAAGCTAAGTCGTCTATCACTTCGGAGTACCGCAAAGAATAATTTATGACGATGGGATAGCCTTTAAAAGTACTAAAATCAACAATTTCGTCAAATGACACGGGATAGACTGGAGATATTCTACAACTTACAATCCCAAAGCAAATGGATTGGCCAAAGCCTTCAACAAGACATTTGTACAAATTTTAAAGAAGACACTGGATAAAAATAAAAGAGTTTGGCATAATATATTGCTAGAAGCTTTGTGGGTCTACCGGAGAACGTTCAGGACTCCCACTGAGTGTACACCCTACATGCTCGTGTACGGGTCCAAGGCTATACTACCGTTAGAGGTTCAGACGCCATCTCTCAGAGTCATTGTCGCCAACCAACTTTTAATAGAAGAAAACACAAAACTCAGACTTGAAGAATTAGAGAGTCTTGAAGGAAAATGACTAGAATCACAATAACTTTTGGAGCTTTATCAAGCGAAGATGGTACAAACTCATGACGAATTGGCCCTCCCAAGGATATTCAAAGTTGGTGACGTTGTCCTCATGCTTAATATATGGGGGACAATTGATACCTACATTTCAATTCTTTGATCTTTGAATTGATACCTAGATTTCAACTCTCTCATCTTCGGAATTGATACCTACATTTCAATTCTCTCATCTTTGAATTGATACCTACATTTCAATTCTCACATCTTTGAATTGATACTTACATTTCAATTCATGCCACAAGGTAGGTGGAAAATTCGAGTCAACTTGAGAGGGACCATTTGTCGTAGAAAAAGTCTACGCAGGAGGAGCCTACCAACTAGTAGATTTTTTTGGTGAGAGACACATGCTGCCAACAAATGGACGATACCTGAAGACATACTACGCAACTTGACATTACTTTGCATGAAAATTTGAAATTTTGATTGTTCTGGGGTTATCTGTTTGGCCAAACATCTGTGACCAGGTCCAAAAAAATTTTGTAATAAAATTAACCTTAATATAATGAAAATTTTTGAAATTAAACATTTCAATTTACTCTTTTCTACCTTTAAATTTGATATTATACTAAATTAAACAAAATACCCGCATGAATAAATAATTTTCTCATCAACATAAATAAAATTCCTCTTTAATAAACACTTTGTTTTGTTCTTGTTCCCGCTAAGTTTCAACTCACTGATATTTTTCCTGTCATATGCAGAAAACTTTTAGACCAGAGGTCGATCTTTGCTTTTAGAGATGGTTGGAACATCACACTCAATAAATAAAGGGCGTCGCAAGGCAGCACCATAGACTTTGACATGGACTTTAGTCAAGTCGACATGGACTATGAGGGTCCCCTGAAGGACGTGGTTAGCCATCAAGAAAAGGAAGGGCTACCATCCCTATTAAGGTTAAACACCATAGATAATTCTTAACTGAATAGAGCAAGACCCAATGGAGGGAACTAGTCACCTACCGTCTATGATAACTACATCAACTAGAGGCCTAGTTGCTGCCAATGAAGAAAAAGTGTTAGATGCACTGCTACGAAGAACTCAGCGCATGAATGCTAACCGCCGGAAGCATATGGCTTTCTTACACGAAGAGAGAAGACGCCTTAAAGAGATGGAAAACTTGCTCACCCTTTTCCCTGAGGGGAATATGTACGATCCAGGCATGAGAGAGACCTCTTCCGGTTTGCCTGCTACATACGATGAGTCCTGATTCATTACAGAGCTGAAGATACCTCTAGTTTCAAATGTTCCTTGTACAGGTTGCCCGACATGCAACGTCAAGATACCTGCACGTACCCTAACTACCGAGGCATTTGTGGAATGCCCAGACTACAACGTCCTCCGCCTAGAGTGCTACAGTACTTCAGAGTACACGTCCACTGACAATGGATTTCTGACTATTGATTTCTTGATGGGGGAACCATATGTCCCATTGGGTATAGAGCCATATATCCCATTGGATGCAGAGTCATACATTCCATTTGGAGACAGAGGTAGCACCAGCTTGGATTCTTGCCGACACTCAAAGGATTTCTATTTACTATATTTCATCACAGTGGATATGATATATATATTAGACATGCTCAGCGTATGATATGTACTCAACATGGAATATTTTTAGATGTACTTTGATCAAGCAACATAATTGTACTTTTTGAGGCTTTGGCCTGCGCTCAATCTGTAATATTTATTAGAGCAGATTAATGAAATCTCTTTCAAAATTTTGTCTGTTTGTTCAATTTCCCTTTTTGTACGATGGACAAAAGCCACAAA
This sequence comes from Phalaenopsis hybrid cultivar, assembly GCA_002079205.1. Lineage (NCBI taxonomy): Eukaryota > Viridiplantae > Streptophyta > Magnoliopsida > Asparagales > Orchidaceae > Phalaenopsis > Phalaenopsis hybrid cultivar. The sequence goes on from JXCR01149066.1 coordinate 64,718, forward strand.
ACCTTACGTTGGTTCGGGACTACAATGAACAAAGAACGAAACAATAAAAACTTCATAATAATAAAATTTAAATAAAATACTCTTTTAAGAAAAATTAATCAACAAAAATTTTTAAAATCTGAAAACATATTTTGATAATGAAATGTGATAAAAACAAAAGAAAAGAAAATAAATCTGTTGAGTTGATTCTCTCGATTTCAAGGTCTCTTGCTCTTTGCTCCGCAACACGACTATTCTTGTCTGCACTAATTCTCCTCACATCCTCGTGGAATTTCACATTTTGCACAAAATATCACAAAATTTCACACATCTTCAAAATTGTTAAAAAGCCTCCTCCACGGCTTCCAATTCTCTACCTACATCATCAAAATTGGTGTAAGCCCCCCCCCCCCCCCCCCCCCCCCC
>JXCR01149066.1:65198-86058 GCA_002079205.1 Phalaenopsis hybrid cultivar
AAGATTGGTGTAAGGCCCCGCCACGGCATCCAGTTCTCTCCACATATCTTTGATATAGGAGTAAGACTCCTTGTTATGGAACATCACATCCTATTCTCAATCTTTTGAGATTGGTATAAGACCCCCGCCACGACATCCAATTATCTACCAACATCTTTGAGATTAGTGTTAGACCCCCGCTATGACATCCAATTCTCTGCCCACATCTTTGAGATAGGAGTAAGACTCCCTTTTATGGAACATCGTATCCTATTCTCAAGCATTTGAGATTGATAAAGGTCTTCTCCATGACATCCAATTCTCTACTTACATCATCGAAATTGGTGTAAGGCCCCCGCCACAACATCCAACTCTCTACCTACATCTTTGAGATTGTTGTAAGGCCCCCTCCACAATGTCCAATTCTCTACTCATAACTTTCAAGATAGGAATAAGACCCCCACCATGACATCCTACTCTCAACCTTCAAGGTCATCACCTACGTACCGATTCTCATTCTCTATAAAAACCTAAAATGTGATTACTCAAAAAACACTCTACAATCACCAGAGAGTTCCTGATTCTCAATTTTGATCGAATATTGACCTCCTATATCCTCAGCGAAAACAAATAGCACACACAATTCTACACCTCCTTCTAGGTCTGTTGACTTAGGAGTCTATGTTGGTTTTGTTGATCTCGTCGGTCAACACCAATACGCGCGGTGTGCTTGCCCAACACACCCCACCTATTGGGGGTCCATTTGTTGACCTCACTTTTGATTGAGGTTTAGTTTTCCCTTTTTAGTAACCAAGGGTCTAGCCATAGGACTTTCTTGTTGAAAACTAGAAAAGGAACCCTCACCATTAGAAATTCTACCATCTTATTTGCTCAACTTGAAGTGCCACATATTGGTCATAACCTATAGAACTTAGTAGGTGGTCACTATGAAGGAGCTCAAGGAGAGTCCCCCTAGGACTGCTTGATCTTATGGTTGGCCTTGAGTGTTGATTTGGAGCTAAGGCACTCACTTTCACTCACAATCACTAACAACCCTAAACCCAAAATTTCTTGACTTTAATCTCTTTATCTTTCGAGAGACTCAGGTAGATGGTCCCCTAAACGCACTGGCCCTAGGCTAGGGTTTAGCTAAGACCAACGAATAGAGGTCCTAAATGGGGTTTTCATTGGTCCATAGCTCATATATGGTGATTGGTACCCCAACCGTATCAAAATATTCAACCTGGCCTTTTGCGAATAAATCACACCATATTACCTAAATACCCTTGAAACCCCAAATTCACCCAAAATGCTCAAATTTATTCAAAAATCATTTAAAACAATTTGAAATTACCCAAGTTACAAAAAAACTACCCAAAATTTCAAAATTTACCAAAATACCCCCAAAATGGCCAAAATTACAAAAATACCTTCGTTGACCTCATTTTTGGTTGAGGTTTAGTTTTCCTCTTCAGTAGCCTAGGGTATAGCCAAAAGACTTTTCGTGTTGAATATTCCTAGAAAACTAGACATGGAACCCTCACCATTAGAAATTTTACCCTCTTCTTTACTCAACCTGGAGTTCCACAATTTGCTCCCAACCTCTATGTACTTAGTAGGTGGGGTCACTGTGGGGGAAACTCAAGATGAGTCACCCCTAGGATTGCTAGACCTTAGGGTTGACCTTGTGTATTGTTCTTGAGCTAAGGCACTCACTGCACTCATCTGCACTCACAATAACTCACAACCCTGAGCTTAAATTTCAAACCTAGATCCCTTGATCTTTTGGGATACTCATGTAGATGGTCCCCTAAATCTACTAGCCTTAGGGCTATGGTTTAGCTAAGACCACTATGTAGAGGACCCAAAATGGGGTTTCCTTTGGTCCATGGCTTATTGGTGATGATTGGTACCTCAATTCTACCAAAATACCCATATTAGCCTTTTGCCCCTAAAACACCCCCAAATTACCAAAATACCCCTCCATAATCCAAAATCCCAAAAATTCCAAAAATTCTCAGAATATTCCCAATTTCATTTCTTTCAACTACCATATGACCCAATTTGGTCAATTTGACAATTTTTAACAAAAATCCCCAAATTGCCCTTTAAAGACCCAAATCTCCCCAAATCCAACTCAAATGTCCATCAATTNAATATTTAGACAAATGACACGAGCCCTTATCAAGAGCGCAATCTGTGCGTGCGTGCGTGCGTGTGTGCGCATGTGCTTACAGGCTTCTGCCAATCGATTTCCTTTCCATCAATACTTACATTAAATTTATGCATTAACATACGTAAGATTTTTCAGAGTCTTCGAGAATCTTTAGGTGAACGCTTAACTACTGTTACATCATTGATGACGCCATCTTTGAAAAGTCTCTGCAACTCCTCGAATTTAAGTTCATTCCCACCGTCGTCGTTCTTCAACTTTGACAAAAGCAGTCAGCTCCTTATTCCAGTCGGAGGAAGCAAATCATAGGATGGGATCCATACACGAAAACCTGAAGATCCTCTTCTTCCCCTACTTCGCTCAGGGCCACATGCTTCCCATGATCGACATGGCCAAGCTCTTCGCATCCCGCGGGGCCGACGTCACCATCCTCACGACCCCCGCGAATTCCCCCCTCATCCTTCCCACCGTCGACCGCTTCAATTCCTCCTCCACCTTCCCATTCCCCATCCGCCTCCACCTCATCCCCTTCCCCTCCGCCGCCGTCGGCCTCCCGGAGGGCTGCGAGCACTTGTCATCCCTTACATACGACACCACCCAAATTGCTAAATTTACGGAGGCCGTTGCCTTGCTCCGCAACCCGTTCGATCGCGTTCTCAAAGAACTTCGCTTCGACTGCGTCGTCTCCGACTTCTTCTTGCCATGGACCTACGACGTCGCCGCCGAGAATGGCATACCGAGGATTGTTTTTGAGGGTTCCAACTTCTTTGCGTCATGCGCTATGGATAGCTTAGAGCGGCACAAACCTCTAGAGAGCCTGCCGCCGGAGAAGGAGTCCTTCCTCCTCCCCGGCCTCCCACATCGCATCGAAATCCTGCGGTCACAACTTCAAGACAACAGCAAAGTCGTCTCTTTTATGATCCCCGTGATCGAGGTCGTCAAGCATGCAAGAGAAGTCTATTCGAAGAGCTTTGGGACGGTGGTGAACAGTTTCTATGAACTGGAGCCAGATTACGTCGAGCATTACAGGAAATTTTTGGGGAGAAAGGCATGGCATGTAGGTCCCGTCGCGCTCTGCAACCAAGCGGAGGTCGATAAATCAGGCAGGGGAGGAGGAGGAAAAACAGGGGAAGAATGCTTGAGGTGGCTTGATGGAAGATCGCCGGGGTCAGTCTTGTACATGTGTTTTGGAAGCATATGCAACTTCACAGCGGCGCAGCTGAAGGAGATGGCTTTGGGGCTGGAGGATTCCGGCCATCCATTTGTTTGGGTGATTCGAGACGCAGGGGATGAGTGGATTCCTGAAGGGTATGAAGAGAGGATAGATGGGAGGGGTATTTTGATCAAGGAATGGGCGCCGCAGCTTCTGATACTTAACCATGAGGCGGTGGGGGGCTTCGTGACGCACTGCGGATGGAACTCAAGCTTAGAAGGGATAGCAGCGGGGTTGCCGATGGTAACATGGCCGCTTTATGCGGAGCAGTTTTTCAATGAGCGGCTTTTGGTGGATGTGCTTGGGATTGGGGTGGAGGTGGGTTCCAAGGTGTTTGGGATTCTTCCGGAGGATCGGCCGGTGGTGAAAGCGGGGGACTTAGAAGCGGCGGTGAGGAGGGTGATGGGAGGTGGGGAGGAGGCGGAGGAGAGGAGAAGGAGGGCGAGGGAGCTTAAAGAGATGGCGAGGAAGGCGGTGGAGGTGGGAGGATCTTCATATAATGATCTTGGGAAGTTGATACAGGAATTGAGGGAGAAGAAGAAGGAGCAAATTGTCTAAGGGGTTTATTGTTGTTGTTGTTGCTGTTTTTTTTTCCACACTCCAACTCCCCAACTCCTTGGAGTTGATAATTGCAAATGAACCTCAATTTTCATGTTATTTAGAAGGAAATTATTTTGGATGAATCTTAGCTATAGGTACGGCTGTAAACGAGCCGAGCTTGAGCGAGCTCAGGCTTGGCTTGTGTTCGGCTCGTTCGAAATAGGTNTCCAACTCCTTGGAGTTGATACTTGCAAATGAACTTCAATTTTTATGTTATTTAGAAGGAAATTATTTTGGATGATTCTTAGCTATAGGATATCACAAATTTCTTCAATTCCTTCTGACAAAAAAAATAACAAATTTTAATGGAGCATTATTTATATGGGAGGTGATTGAGATTGTCATAAATTTATATATGAAAATTAGTATCTTATTTTTTTTAAAAAAAATAATAATAATATTTTTTATATGATGTAAATACATAGGAATGGTGTAATATGTAGGTAAAAGCACAAAAAAATTATAAAATATTATTTTAATTACTTTATTTTTTATTTTTAAATGGAGTTGTCAGTTTATTCATCATCGTATACTTTTCTTTTTGAATAAGCATTTATTTCAGATCATGTGAATGATTTAGAGAAGAGAGGGACTGGAAAAGATTAACATATGACAAAAATGACAAACTAGAGAAAGGACGTGAAGAGTCTACATGTATAAACCTCGTAAGGATAAGTAAAATATGTCAGCCTAGATAAGTTCGAGCGGAAGCGTCATTGACAATTACTCGTGAAAGAATACCTACGTAAACTGTCCATAACCTGAGATTCAGGTGTGCATGCCTATTCTGAGGTCTAGAGTACTCTCAAAGGAAAGTATCTCACTTGGTTAATTACATCTTGGTGGTTGACCAAGAATACTCTTGATCCAAATGAGTTTTTCTTACACTAGTAGTGACAACTAGCACAAAGCTATCAAATGAGAGTTATTTCGTAGGGGAATGCTCTGATGCTTTCAAAGCTCCTAAGTTACGGAGCAGAGGGTGAGTCTCTCATGGTCCCAAGTATGTAGCAGACTTGTCGGCATACGAAACCTACAAAATAGTTGAATCATCCCGACGGAGGATCATGATAAATCAAAGCACATTTGAACCATAAAGACAGATAACAAATCATCATATCCTAAACGTACAACAGCTCAGCGGTAATTAGACCGCTAAGACTGTGTCAACGAAGACAGCATGAGAGCTAGGGGTCGACAGGTGTAGTCAAAGGAAGGGAGAAATATTCCCTAAGAGGTAGAGGTAGTCGTATAAGGGTATCAAAGCCCCATTATCACAATCCACTAAGACCCTAAGTTTATCTGGTCGTAAATGTAATCAACCCAACACGTCCAGCGAGCCTCGGTTAGCAATCTGTGAATTACATTGTCTACGGGAGATCTCGATAGCTCTAAGGTTAAAGGAACTAAACTTTATCTTATGACCATCGAGCTGAGCTCCAAGAGGTAGGAATTATACCTGTTAAAATCGAAAAGATACCGTCGAAAAAGTGAAATGGAGGTTTATCTAAAAAGCTGGAAAATGCTTCCAACAAAAGGATTTACACCTTGTCTGGATCAGGGAGCCTTCTAACGACCGAGACGTACTAGATAACCACTACTTAGAAATTTATGTTGGGCGGTCGGGTTAGAGAAACACTAGGGCTTCTCTTTGGGATATGCAAACGATGCAATTATTTAGAGTAGTCCTTATATATTATGGAAACCCTATTATATGACTTGGATTATGCCCATGCAATAAAACCCGTCTTAAAATCGGCCTGAAGTCTATGCAATAAAGTAAAAGATAGATTTTAAAATCCATAATTTTTTATCTAAATTTTAATTTATCTTTAATATTTTTTATTATTTTTATATAGAAAAATTTACAATTTATGGTTCTTGAGAGTTTAAGGGTCTGTTTGGGGCAGCTGCAGCTTATTCAACTTATGCTGATAAGCAGCTTATCCTGACAATCTGCTGATGAGCAGCTGATCCAGATAAGCTGGCTAACTGTTTGGTTTGTGTGTTTGGAAAATAACTGATTCTGGATAAATGATCATTCTGCTATTGTTCTGAATAAGCTATTTAACTGTTTAGTTAGTGTGTTTTATAAACAACTTACTTGTAGTTTTTTTTGGTAAATGATTATTGTGGCACTGCGCAGTGTTTTTTTGTAACAGAACTGTAACGGCTACACATTTGACAGTTGAGAACCAAATAAACCAATTCATGACAGTACAAAAAAATGTTATACACTCTACTTAAGAGTGAATATCAAGAAAACATGAATTTTTAACATAATAAAAAAGTGAATTTGACAAATATATCAAAAAGATTCAACCAAAGTTTATATAAAAATAAAAACTCATGATTCAAAGAAAACATAAATAGATGAATAATCTACCTTCAAAAGAAGGCAGTAAACCCATAATGATGGGGATCTTGTTTGTCAGGAACACTTGAATTAAATTTTTGTATGTAGAAAAGCATATAAGAAGGGCAATCCAAAAGAACCACTTGGGTCATATGACTTAGCATNAGCGATCACAGAATTTGAATCTAGCAGGGAATGGATCCTTGACTCAGGGTGCTCCTTCCACATGTGTCCTCACAAATACTGGTTCGANACTGACCCCATATCTGTATATATTGCGAAGGATAAACACAAGAATTGAGGGTGAGGCTCGTTCAAATAAACTAATAAATGTATGACGTCCGTTTGGTCTGTAAAACCATTTTAGTTGCAGATAATTTCTTCTATTTAATACGAAGAATTCAATAGGTTTTATATTAAGTTGGGTTCGGACAAGATTCTTATAAGGGCAAGCCCTTATAGTTAATTATATCTTAAATGAATGAATTCATCTAAGAAAAATCTTGATAAAAATCAAGAAATATTATCTTCAAGGAGTTCAAAAGGATAGGACTTTTCAATGATATCGGACAAAGATGTGTGAAATGGGATTGGCTCAAATTTGCAAAATTTTGTTTTTGGAATCCAAAAGAAGAAGTAGGGGTTGTCATGGATCCGGAGGAGAACCTCAGTGACTTCCCAGTTTATCCTTTTGTTTGTTTTCAGCTTTAAGGAGAAATATTTAGGTGTTTCTTTCTGCCAATTTTGTTTGTTAGGTGTTGACCTCATTTTTTGTTGAGGTTTAGTTCTTTCTGTTTAACAGCCTAGGGTCTAGCCATAGGACTTTTCCTGTTGACTATTCCTAGAAAACTAGACATGAAACGCCTATGGTCTAGCCATGGGACTTTTCTTGTTGACTATTCCTAGAAAACTAGACTTGCAACCCTCACCAGGTTCTAGCCATAGGACTTTTCCTGTTGACTATTCCTAGAAAATTAGACATGGAACCCTCACCACTAGAATTTTGAAAACCCTTCTCTTCTCAACTTGAAGTTCCACATATTGGTCATAACCTCTAAATACTTAGTACAAACTCTTCTCCACTCAACTTGAAGTTCCACATATTGGTCCTAACCTCTAGCATTTAGTAGGTGTCTCCTCCACTCAACTTGAAGTTCCACATATTGCTCTCAACCTCTAAATACTTAGTAGGTGGGGTCACTATGGGGGAAACTCAAGATGAGTCACCCTTAGGATTGCTGGACCTTTGGGTTGACCTTGGGTGTTGGTCCGGAGCTAAGGCACTCACTACACTTATCTGCACCCACAATCACTCACAATCCTGAACTCAAATTGAGCTAAGGCACTCACTACACTCATCTACACCCACATTCACTCACAACCCTGAACTCAAATTCAACCTAGATCCCTTGATCTTTTGGGATACTCATGTAGATGGTCCCCTAAACCTGCTAGCCCTTATACTAGCCCTAGGGACTTGATCTTTTGGGATACTCATGTATATGGTCCCCTAAACCTACTAGCCCTAGGGCTATGGTCTGACAAGAACCACGACATAGAGGACCCAAAATAGGGTTTTCATTGGTCCATGGCTTATTGGTGATGATTGGTACCTTAACTCTACCAAAATACCCATCTTGGCCTTTTACCCCTAAAACACCCCCTAATTACCAAATACCCCTCTTGTGGTCAAAATCCCAAGAATTCCAAAAATTCTAAAAAAATTCCAGTAAATCCTAAATATTCCCAATTTCATTTCTTTTAACTACCACATGACCCAATTTGGTCAATTTGACCATCTTTAACCAAAATCTCCAAATTGCCCTTTAAAGACCTAAATCTCCACAAATCCAACTCAAATGTCCACCAATTTGATCTTAATTGACCCCAATTCTCATCCTAAACTCAAATTCACTTTTTATATGACCAAACTAAATGAAATCTAATCTCAATTGGTCCATGATTTGAGCCCAATTTTGATTTCGGTCAAGTCTCCAATTTTGACCATATGACTTAATCTCACCAAATTGAACCCATAGCCTAGTCAATTGGCCCCAATTAATGTTGTAAAATCTTGATAACATTCTTATACATCAAATTCAACCATAAATTGGCCTTGGTTAAGCCTCTAATCCATTTGATTTTGGCCTAAATCCAAAACTCCCAAATTTAGCCCCAAATTGGCTAAGTCCCCAAATTTCACCCAATTGATTGCCTTAACCTCCAAATTGGCATCCAATTCAAATTGGAAACTCTTCATGAGGTCTTTATTGACCATTTACAATAACCAATTTGGACTTACCCCAAGGCTAACCCAAGCTAGACCCAAGTCTAGCCCAACATGACCAAATTGATTAAAGTTCAAAATTCCCTCAAATTGACCCTCCAACTGAGCTCAAAACCACTTCCATCGTTCACCAAAGTTGTTCCTTATGATCATATACACCAAATTAAGCAATCAATTAGGCCAATTGATATGGCTAGCCTAGCCCAAACTCAAGCTTTGGTCATTTGCACCCACTTGGNCAAATTGACCCCTCAATTGAACTCAAAACCATTTCCATCCTTCACCAAAGTTGTTCCTTATAATCATCTACACCAAATTCAATAGTCAATTGGGCCAATACATATGGATAGCTTAGCCCAAACTCAAGCTTTGGTCATTTGCACCCACTTGGACCCATGCATTAAATGTGACCTAACCACCTTAAAGCCACTAAATTAACTCCACCACAGCCATTAGTTGGACCTAGTGACCAGTCCAAACACCATGAAACCACAATCAAGCCATGGGCCAAAGGTCCCCCAAATTAAGGGATCTTATTTCCAAAAATGCACATGCTTAAGATATCTCCAAGCCATGGACCAAAGGTCCCCCAAAGTAAGGGATATTATTTATAAAAATGCACATGCTTAAGATATCTTTGCCAAATCAAAGCACATTCCATTAGTTGGACTTAGTTACCAGTCCAAACACCATGAAATCACCTAAATCAAGCCATGGACCAAAGGTCCCCCAAATTAACCTGTTTTCAAATATGCACATGCTTAAGATATCTTTGCCAAATCCAAGCACATTTGCATTAAATTGTTGTAATGGACATGCTCAAGATATCTTTGCCAAATCCAAGCACATTTGCATTTAATTGCTGTGATTGATTCCTCTGGGTTCCATGAACTCCTAGCCACCTCCCACTGGCCGGCCGGCCAGCCTTGTGGTCGGAAAGACCAAAATCGAGAGCCACCCCCATGGCACCTCACCCAAATCAAACCTAGAGGAAAGCTCATCCAAATCAAACTATGGAGCTCCTCTGCCCTCCACCTAAGCACCACATTACACCTCCTAATTGACCATGACAGCCACCATAACCCCATTTTTTATTAAAGGCCACCTCCATGGCCGTTGAACTAGCTGCTAAAAATTCCTTAGAGAGGTCTCTCCAAACTTTACACAGAGCTTACCTAAGATCCCCTCAGTGCATTCCAACCACTTTCCTTCACCCATTCCCATTATCGGAGCCCAATTTCGAGCTCGAAACCTGCCGGAAACTAGGACAGAACCCAATACACCTCCACACTCCACCAAACTTTAATTCCTTCTGCCTAAACCTTCAAAAAAGCGAAAGAAGCCAAAGCCCCATCAAATACCCTTTTCACAGAGCCTCTACCATAGCTCTATACCAAGACCTGAAATCGAGCTTGGTCGAATTCACACCTAGACTTCACACCAAGGCCAGAAACTCAATCCCTAGCCTCCTTGGACCCCAAAAAATGTGCCAAGCCTCTCTGATCGAAGCCTCCCTTCTCAGAGCAAAGTTATAAAACTCCTCCTCCTCCCGAGCTTATTTTGATTCTCNGAAAATTTCTTAGAGAGGCCTCTCCAAACTTCTCACAAAGCTTCCCTAAGATCCCCTCATTGCATTCTAACCATCTTTCCTCACCCATCCCCCATGCCGGAGCCCAATTTTGAGCTTAAAACCTTGCCAGAAACCAGGATAGAACCCAATACACCTCCACACTCCGCCAAACTTCGATTGCTTGTGCCCACACCTTTACAAGAGTGAAAGAAGCAAGAGCCCCATCAAATCCCCCTTCCATAGAGCCTCTACCATAGCTCCAGACCAACACCTGAAATCGAGCTTGGTCGAATTCACACCTAGACTTCACACCAAGGCTAGAGACTCAATCCCTAGCCTCCTTGGACCCCAACGAATGTGTCGAGCATCTCTGATCGAAGCCTCTCTTCTCAGAGAAAATGTATAAAACTCCTCCTCCTCTCGAGCTTATTTTCATTCTCCATTTACTTAAGCTTGATTTCATGGTACCTTAGCCGTATAGATGTGTTCGTCTTGCTTAGACGAGTCCACAGGATCAAACCCAAAGCGATTTGGTTGAGTCTAGGCCGAGATCTTAAGGCTTTACTTTGGACGGGCACGGGATCACTCTATCGGGGACGATGACGGGGAGCCGTTCCATCAAGCGTTTATCAAACGGACGGGGGAGATCGAGTCGGACGGNTTATCTCGAATCATTTGATTCTTCATGCATATTGACACATCACCTTGGCTTGAAATTTTTACATATTGTAGCCTCTATGAGGGGGAACATTCTCTGATTTTTCCAAAGTCAGATGAGGTTCCTATACAGAGATCCATATTTTTTCAAGTTATTTCACATCATTTCCTTAAAATAATCATGGAAATTAGCATATTGATTATTAAATTCTAAGAAAATTTTGGAAAGTCTACCATGACCAGAGAAACCTTTGGAAATAATTTCATAGGTCAAGTCATTTAAAACATCCTTAAATTTTCCAAATACTGAATCACTAAGATAATTGATTTTGGAAAATATAAACTTTTAAATGACTTGATTTTTTATCTCCATTGTGACTTATAATCCAGAGAACTCCTCATAAAAGTTTCAAAATATTTTGAGTCCATTTAATAACTTAAATTGATTTTTTAAAGATAAATACCACTTTTAACACTTAAATGATTTTTTAAAAATCAAAATATAACTCAAAAAATTATGAAAGTTAGTTTTTTGAGTTCTCTGTGATCAGGGGTGTTTTCTAAAAATCAAATAATATTTAAAATAAAAACTTAATTTTTGGCCTATTTTAAATATTTAAATAATTAAAAACTCATAAAAATCATAAAAATAATGAAACTCATGGAAATGTTCTAAATTGTTTCCTAATCACCTAAGAACAATGAGAATATTTTTCCTGGTTTTCTAAATAAAGATATTGAATTTCAAAGCTTAAAAATAATTTTTAAAAGGCTAAAAAATGAGTTTTCACTAAAATAATTCCAATAAATCAAGGAAAAATTAGAAAAATATAAAATTTTCACCTTTGAGTTCTCTGACCTTAGGGAGATTTTTCAAAAATACAAAACTTAATTTTTAACACCTAAAATATTTTATTTTTATTAAATAACCCAGAAATTAAAATAATTCTAATAAATCACATAGAATTCAAAAAATTGTGATATTTGATCCAAAGGCTCCTCTAGTCTAGGTCTACCTCCAATAAAAATTTCAAGGGATTATAATATACCTTGGTCAAGTTAGGAATTTTCTTTAGAAAATCCTATTTTTGCATTAAAATAATTATATAAATTAAATTAAATTTTTAAAATTCACATTTCCTCTCCTGATGTCTCAATTGACCCATGAATGAGGTAAGATAAAAACTTCAAAGTCATTTGAATTGAATTTGAGAAATTATGAAGTGTTAGAGCCTTAGGGGCAAAGGTGTAATTTTGGAAATTTTGCCTTAATTATCATTTAGGCTTAATTCAAGGAGGGAAAATGGGTAACCTCTAANTAATAATTTGGAATAATTTTCAAGCCCATTTGTTGCGCAAAATATTTTTAATTAATTAAATACTATCTTGAATCATTTGATTCTCCATGCATATTTACACATCACCTTGGCTTGAAATTTTTAGATATTGTAGCCTCTGTAAGGGGGAACATTCTCTAATTTTTCCAAAGTCAGATGAGGTTCCTATACAGAGATTCATATTTTTCAAGTTATTTCACATTATCTCCTTAAAATAATCATGGAAATTAGCATACTGACTATTAAATTCTAAGAAAATTTTGGAAGGTCCACCATGACTAAAGAAACCCTTGAAAATAATTTCATGGGTCAAGTCATTTAAAACATCGTTAAATTTTCCAAATATTGAATCACTAAGACAATTTATTTTGGAAAACATAAATATTTAAATGACTTGATTTTTGATCTCCATTGTGATTTATAATCCAGAGAACTCATCATAAAATCACAAACATTTAAATGACTTGCTTTTTAATCTCCACTGTGATTTATGATCCAGAGAACTCATCATAAAAGTTTCAAAATATTTTGAGTCATTTAATAACTTAAATTAATTTTTAAGGATAAATACCACTCTTAACACTTAAATGATTTTTTTAAAATAAAAAAATAACTCAAAAAATTATGAAACTTAGTTTTTTACGTTTTATGTGAACAGGGATATTTTATAAAAATAAAATAATATTTAAAATAAAAACGTGATTTTTAGCCAATTTTAAATATTTAAAATAATTAAAAATTCATAAAAATTACAAAAATAATAAAACTCATTGAAATGTTCAAAATTGTTTCCTAATCACTTAAGAACACTTAGAATATTTTTCCTGATTTTCGAAATAAAAATATTTATTTTCAAAGCTTAAAAAAAATTTTAAAAGGCTAAAATAAGTTTTTCACTAAAATAATTTCCATAAATCAAATAAAAATATGAAAAATATAAAATTTGCTCCTCTGAGTTCTTTGACCTTAGGAAAATTTTTAAAAAATATAAAACTTAATTTTTAACACTTAAAATATTTTATTTTTATTAAATAACCCATAACTTAAAATAATTCTAATAAATCACAAAGAATTCAAAAAATTATGAAATCTGATCCAAAGGCTCCTCTAGTCTAGGTCTACCTCCAGTAAAAAATTTCAAGGGATTATAGTATACCTTGGTCAAGTTAGGAATTTTCTTTGAAAAATCCTATTTTTACATAAAAATAATTATATAAATTAAATTAAATTTTGAAAAATCACATTTTCTCCTCTGATGTCTTAATTGACCCATGAATGATGTAGGATAAAAATTTCAAAGTCATTTGAATTGAATTTGACAAATTATGAAGTGTTAGAGCCTTAGGGACAAATGTGTAATTTTGGAAATTTTGCCTTAATTAAAATTTAGGCTTAATTCAAGGAGGGAAAATGGGTAACCTCTAATCTTAGTCAATTCATTTGATATTTGAAACACAAAGGGGTTAATTTGTAGAAACCAATTTCACTTTTCTAATTAGGATTAATAAATTTCTAAATCATTAAAAATTTGGAAGTTTATCAAAATTAAATGATCCTGGACTTAGGGTATGACTTTTGAAGTCAATACCTAATCAATTTAATACCCCTATTTTGATTTTCAAATAGAATTCAAATCATGAATCATGACCACCTAAAACTTAATCCTCTAATTAAGACACTCACCTAGGTCTTAAGGGCTTAGTGGTGACTTAGGCCAAATAAAANCATTTGATATTTGAAACACAAAGGGGTTAATTTGTAGAAACCAATTTCACTTTTCTAATTAGGATTAATAAATTTCTAAATCATTAAAAATTTGGAAGTTTATCAAAATTAAATGATCCTGGACTTAGGGTATGACTTTTGAAGTCAATACCTAATCAATTTAATACCCCTATTTTGATTTTCAAATAGAATTCAAATCATGAATCATGACCACTTAAAACTTAATCCTCTAATTAAGACACTCACCTAGGTCTTAAGGGCTTAGTGGTGACTTAGGCCAAATCAAAATAAATGATTAAATGAGGATTAGAAAAATAAACATAATTATGTAAAACATCCTTGAAACACCACTAAGCCCAATTAGGATTAAAATTTGGCAAAGTGTTCAAATGTCACTAACTTGCCCCTTTAAGGGTCTTCACCCACATAATTTTCAAAATTAAATGATAAATTATAATTACCCCTTTCTTAGGGATAATTGAGACATCAATGATCACTGAGCATTAAGGATATTTACAGGATGAACCATTATGCAAAATGATAAGTTTAATTGGACTCGAGGCTTTTCACTAGTTGGTGAGGGAGAGGCATGGACCTGTTTCTCTCTCCTAACTTGTTGGATACCTCAGAGGCCTATTAAACTTAATATTCTTTGCTTAAAGAAATCATCCTTAATTAAACTTTTAAGGACTCACCATAATATGACATAGGGTTAGGAAAATTTTACCTTTCCTGCTCTTCATAAATTGCATTAACATGCATTTTAAGTTTCAGGTGGTGGAACGAGAAGACTCGCCAGGTACACTATTACATGCTTTTTTAGCATTGTTTTTCTTGTATTTTCATACTGTACTTTTATACCTGCAAATTTGCATGCTAAACAACGATCTCACCCTGCATGAAAACTAAAACCATCAGGATAGCCACATACCCAAAACCAAAACTAAAATCAACCAAGATAAAATTCACCGCCACCATTTCTAGTGTCATTAAAACCCTAGAGATTAAAATAACCCTTAAAATATTCTTTTTGAATCTTAACAATGATAAACCCTAAAATAATCAGATTAGTGGTGACACACCCTAACCTAGTCAAATTTTTGACTTAATGGTCATCTTCATGATTAAAAAGTCAAAATTGACACTTAAATGATCTAATTGATCAATTTTGACTCATATAGTCAATTTTTGTCAAATTAGTTAACTTTGGTCAACTTGAACCATTTAACCAGTTTAAACCCTAACATGATCAAATTAGTGGTAATAAGCCCTGATTTGGTCAAACCTTAACTTAAGAGGTCATTTTGGTGACAAAAAAGTCAATTAATCTAATTGGTCCACTTTGACTCATATAGTCAATTTTGGTCAAAAATAGTCAACCCATGACTTAATGACCACCACCTTGACTACATTGAGTAACATTTGACCTAAAAGTCAAATTGGTCTAAATAGTCGATCTGAGACCTAATGATCATCATCTTGACCATCGTGGTCAACTAAGGGTCAATTATGTTCAACATGACCAAACAAGGTTGGGTGGGTCACACTGAGCACACTTGGAATAGGATTGGTCAACCTAAGTCATCCCAGGTCAACATTGGTCAACCTTAGTCAACATTTACTAAATTTGGTCAGAATACATAATTTTGAACTAAAAATGATAGAAATTAATCAAATAATTAATTTCAAAATTATTTTGATTAATTTATTGGACAATAATAATATTTTCAATTTTTTTTTATTATACAATTAATTAAAATCGAAATATAATCAAAAATCCATTTTTGCATGTGACATCATTTAATACAATAAATTTTCAAATTTCCAAACCCATTAATGACATCATGGGTGACCTCATATGAGTTACCCATAACCCAAAGTACCCATAGGACACCTACGAGATGAAAATTTTTCAATAAATGACCAAAGACAAAAAAGCTCCTTATAAAGGTATCATGAGAGGAATAATGACGGTGTCATTCCCTCATGAATTGTAAAAAATGGAAGTGTTGAGCTCATCCTTCACCTCCCTCATTCTCCAATGAAGAAAGAACTGATATAAGCCACATCCTTCTCATGAATAAAATAATCATCAAAATGGAAAAATAAAATGTGAAAGATTGTGATAAGGGAGAGTATGTGTCACTCTATTCTCAAGAGCATTAATTAACCATTGAAGTTTATGTGGTGAAGGTCATTTCAAGCCCTTTGAGCTACCAAATTCACCACCCAAATTAGCCAGTAGGGAGTAGCCAAAATTTTAGCTCAAAATTTAACCTAAATAAAGACCTCTATGGATAAGTCATGGGGAGATTGATCCATGCTGATCATCATCCTAAAAACTTTTCCACAGTCAAGATAACACCTCTCTTGCCTCCCTCAAATGAACCTAGGCTCTTTAGACACCATGAAGACCTATAAATGGAGCTACCCAAAAAAGAAAGAAAGAGGAGAAATTGAGGAAACCCATCAACACTGCCCAATTCCCAAAACTCCCAACACAAAAAATACTCCCTACTTTCTGAGCAATTGATTCACCATGGAATCAAGGCATAAATCCTAGTGAATCTTCTCAAATTTTCCATCCTGAAAAACCCTAAAACTACGACATTTTTGGGTCTAACAAAAACTCTACCCAATCTTCCAATTAACTCTTGTCTAAGGTGTAAGAAGAAGATTCCAGTCAAAATTGGATCTTCCTTCAAGCCTTAACCTAGTTCTACATTAAGCCGTGACCCCTCCTGATCGAATTACCACATAGACTTGACTTCACTCCAAATTGAGCATATTAGAACAATCGTGAGGACTTGGTGATTGTTTCGAGCAAACTTGATTGAAGCTTCATTTCATCAAGCCAAGGTATGGCCATTTCGACCTAAATATCTCTCGATTCTGACCAATTGTGAAACGAACCATTTCAAAAGCCCATCATCATCATATGGATGAATTCGCCTCCTTTAGATGAAGATAAAATGCCAAAAATTATGAAAATCCATTAAGAATCCATCAAGATCTTAATGTTTTCATATGGACGGCTCACGAGATAAGCTCAATGAAGAAGACGAATGGATGTCGTCCATTTTTTGTGTTTGGAAATGGACGGCTCTGATTTAATCATGGCTGATCCGGTGTTAGAGATCCCGTAGTGGATTAACCGCATTTCGGGAAGTACTAGGACACGCGTCTCCATGTGACAATTTAAGGTTATTTAGGATTTAATTAAATTCAAAATAACCTTAAATTAATCAAAAATCCATAATTTGACAAACAAAAATCACAAAAATAAGACAAAAATATCTCTAAACTCAAGATAGTGAGTAGAATATTATGGACATGAAATTAGGATTTAATAAATTATAATTAATTTTTAATTTCATAATTACTCTCTAGAGTATTTTAATTATTAAAAATTATCTATAATTTCAAAAACTCTCAAATTTGTAGAGAATTATCTCTAGACCCTTAGGAACCGTCCCTGATTTTTCCTAGGCTAGAAAAATCCTTTAAGACACAATTTCTTAATTTTCAAGACACTTTATAATTAATTTTTAAAAAAAACTATAAAAATGAAAATTAAGGAAAAAGAAAATTAAAAATTGTTAGACAATATAAGGATATAGACAATAACCTTAAAATGACAATTGTCAAACCATTAAAAAAATTAAAATGACATTTTTATATTAGTGTTAAAATTTATTAATTTTGAAATTAATATTTGAAACCCTAAAAATCCTGCTCTCACCATACTTAGTTCATTTCATCATGGACTGAGTCAATATTGAATCTAACTCAAAATAAACTCAAATCAAACTTTAATTAGGTCTAAAAGACACCATTAGACTTAATTAACCCATTAAACATTAATTAATTTAGGTTTAATACAAAATAAACCTTAATTAAGTCAAAACCACATTTAGATCTAATTAAACGTTAGTTAAACCTTAGCTGCATTAATTTTAACTCAACACACACTTAATTGGGTCTAAACAACATTTAGACCTAATTAAACCTTCGTTAAACCTTAACTACATATATTTAACTCAATACACACCTAATTAAGTATAAACCACATTTAGACTTAATTAAACCTTAGTTAAACCTTAACTACATTAGGTTTAACTCAATACACACCTAATTAGGTTTAAACCACATTTAGACCTAATTAAACCCTAGTAAGACCTTAACTACATTAAGTTTAACTCAATACACACCTAATTAGGTTTAAACCACATTTAGACCTAACTAAACCTTAGTTAAAACTTAACTACATTAGGTTTAGCTCAATACACACCTAATTAGGTTTAAACCACATTTAGACACAACTAAACCCTAGTTAAACCTTAAGTACATCAGGATTAACTTAACAAACCCTAATTAGGCCTAAACCACATTTGGACCTAATTAAACCCTAGTTACACCTTAACTACATTATGTTTAACTCAACAAATATTAATTAGGTCTTACCCTTGTTAGACCTAATTAATCAATTAAACCTTATGAAAATTATGTTTAATTAATCTTAAAGCTAATTAGACTTAACCCATATTAAGTCTAATTAATCATCTAACCCTTACCAAAATTAGGTTTAATTAACCTTAAATCCAATTACACTTAACCCATATTAAGTCTAATTAATCAATTAAACCTTACCAAAATTAGATTTAATTAACCTTAAACCCAATTAGACTTAACCTATACTAAGTCTAATTAATCAGTTAAACCTTACCTAAATTAGGTTTAATTAACTTTAACATAATTAGACTTAACCCATATTAAGTTAATATAATTAATTAAACCTTACCTAAATTAGGTTTAATTAACCCTAACCTAATAAATTTAAACTTAAGTTCAACCCATATTGGACTTAATTCAAACTTATAACTTAGGTTCAACTCAACATGAATCTAAGTCAACCAAACTCTAGGTTCGACATATACTAAACCTAAATCAAGCCTTAAATTTAGGTTGATTTAGGTTCAATTCAAATTGAAATTAAATAAACATAAACTTTAGGTTCAATCAAAATTGAACCAAACTCAACTAAACCCTTAGGTTCTACCTTTATCAAACCTAAATACCTTAAGTCCTAATCACATTGGACTTAAAATCATATTAAACTTAAATCCTTTAATTGACATGTGACCTAAAATAAAAAACAATACAACTTAGTGACAAATAAAATTCATCTTAAAATACATTAAAACTTAAATTTGAACTTTAATAAAAAAATTAATAACTTAAACATCCGTGTTCATATTTAGGAAGATTTTCTAGACGATGCAATCTATAGTTGCTGACAAGAATCTTTCGGTCTTGGTTTAAACACCTTTCGAACTAAGTAAATCAGAATACTTCACGGCACCGGGACGACAGAGCCATAGACATCTTGATCGGGTCATTTAAGAATTATTCAACCAATTAAATGACCAACTAAAATTGATAAATCTGACAGCATGGTTTTATGCTAATCATGTTCACTTTTGCTGGTTTATTGAAGACATGAAAACAAAATTTTGCTCTAGATTTCCTTTGTATTTTATTTCATGTGCTAACTCTATTTTTCAGGACGGCATTCAAAAGCAGAATTTCAAGATAACAAAACAAGATAAAAACAAACAAAACAAAATAACATAAACAAAATGACATGACATAAAAACAAAACCTAAAACTCTTAGGACAATGACAGAACCTAAAACTCTTAGGACAATGACAAAACCTAAGACTTTTAGGACAATGACATAACCTAAAACTTTTATGATGGTAACAAAAACCTAAAATTCTTAAGATAATGACTTTCAGACAAAGCCTAAGAATTTTTAGGATAATCCCGACACATATTGACATATTCTTGAGATTGAACGATTAATGTTCATCTCTTCAAAATGAATGTTTGACGTTAATCAGGAGTGTTCTTAGANGGACTCACCATAATATGACGTAGATTAGGAAAATTTTACCTTTCTTGCTCTTCATAAACTACATTAACATGCATTTTAAGTTTCAGGTGGTGGAACGAGAAGACTCCCTCGGTACACTTTTACAGTTTTTCAGTGTTGCTTTTCTTGTACTTTCATACTGTACTTTTATACCTGTAAATTTGCATGTTAAACAACGATCTCACCCTGCATGAAAACTAAAACCATCAGGATAGCCACACCCAAAACCAAAACTAAAATCAACCAAGATAAAATTCACCGCCACAACATTCAAAATTAAAAACAACTCAAAATTTAATACAAACCCACAAAAACAACAATTGCAACTAAATTAAGACGTCTCTCAACCATAACCAGAACCAAAACTAAAATCAACCAAGATAAAATTCACCGCCACAACATTCAAAATATAAAACGAAACCAAAACTAAAATCAACCAAGATAAAATTCACCGCCACAACATTCAAAATATAAAACAACTAAAAATTTAATCACAAACATCACACAAAAACCACAACTTCAACTTAGAAAACCAAAACCAAAACCAAAACTAAAATCAACCAAGATAAAATTCACCGCCACAACATTCAGCCACATAACCAAAACCAAAATTAAAAATCAACCAAGATAAAATTCACCGCCACAACATTCAAAATTAAAACCAAAACCAAAACTAAAATCAACCAAGATAAAATTCACCGCCACAACATTCAAAATATCCCAAAACCAAAATTAAAAATCAACCAAGATAAAATTCACCGCCACAACATTCAAAATATACAACCATAACCAGAACCAAAACTAAAATCAACCAAGATAAAATTCACCGCCACAACATTCAAAATATAAAACGAAACCAAAACTAAAATCAACCAAGATAAAATTCACCGCCACAACATTCAAAATATAAAACAACTCAACTTAATCACAAACATAACACAAAAACCACAACTTCAACTAAATTAAGATGTCTCTATCGGATGATCGGGAATCTCTCGGAGGAGGTAACCTACGGTTGCTAATGAGG
>JXCR01149066.1:86083-106364 GCA_002079205.1 Phalaenopsis hybrid cultivar
GTTGCTAACGAGGCTTCCCACGGTTTAAATGAAATTATGGAACTCATTAAGTTGGGTTTAGTAAGTTCATTTGGACTAAGTGAATCCAATAGAAAATAGTGCTGCCGGAAGGAGGGAACCGTAGGATCCTAACCGGTGACGCTCTAATCAACTTTAATATGCCCTCATAAAATCCGGAACGTGGGAACCGTAGGATCCTAACCGGTGTCGCTCTAATCAACTTTAATATGCCCTCATAAAATTTAAGGTACCGTAGGATCCTAACCGGTGTCGCTCTAATCAACTTTAATATGCCCTCATAAAATTTAGAGAGAACCGTAGGATCCTAACCGGTGTCGCTCTAATCAACTTTAATATGCTCTCATAAAATTTATGTAGGATCCTAACCTGTGTCGCTCTAATCAACTTTAACATGCCCCCATAAAATTTAAAGAACTAGATCCTAACCGGTGTCACTCTAATCAACTTTAATATGCCCTCATAAAATTTAAAGAACTTCACCGAGGGCCACCTGATTTAATATTATAACTTGACACACTAGATAACTCAAACTCATCGCGGCAGGANAAACGGATGTCGTACTTTCCTTAGTTTATTTTGATCGAGCCTCATCCTCAATTCTTGTGTTTATCCTTTAGGATAGATACAGGATTTGAGGTATAATGCTCTTTTATTTTAAACTATGAAAATATGGGGTCAGTTTGATTTCATACCTTAATGTCCTTCCGAAGCGGGTGATGGGATTTCCATTCCAGCAACCGACAGCTTCTTACAGGCAACCGTACAAACCAACCAACCCAAAATAACGCCGACATTATGGCTTACATTTGTGTGAGACGATCACACAAATAGCCTGGAAGATGTGATGGTTTAGGCCGTGATAAACGATAACCTCAGAATCCTAAGACGAGTTAGGGCTATATCGTACGACATGGTTGTACAAAGGCCTAAAGATGAGGTGAGGATTTATGTTGCATAAGCAAAAAACCTCAAAATCCTAAGTCTTGGTTGTTTAATTCTAAGGAAAGAAGTTGGTTTAGCTGATGTAGACGTGTTTTCCTGTTGAAGATGGTCGTGCTACCCACAATGCTAGCTCCAAGCTCCTTGTCGTGACGACTTTAAGTTTTCTAGGGTGTCCAGTTATGATGTCAAATCAGGTGGCCCTAAGATCGTAGTTCTTTAAATTTTATGGGGGATGTTAAAGTTGATTACAGCGACACCGGTTAGGATCCCACGGTTCCCTCATTCTGGAATCACTACTTTCTATTGGATTCACTTAGTCCAAATGAATTTACTAAACTCAACTTAATGAGTTCCATAATGACTATGGGAAGCCTCGTTAGCAACCGTAGGTTACCTCCTCTGAGGGATTCCCGATCATCCGATAGAGACTTTTTAATGTTTGTGTGATGTTTGTGATTAAATTTTGAGTTGTTTTATATTTTGAATGTTGTGGCGGTGAACCGTGGGAAGCCTCGTTAGCAACCGTAGGTTTCCTCCTCCGAGGGATTCCCGATTATCCAATAGAGACGTCTTAATTTAGTTGAAGTTGTAGTTTTTTGAGGAATTCCCGATCATCCGATAGAGACATCTTAATTTAGTTGAAGTTGTAGTTTTGTGTGATGTGTGTGTCCTTGAGTTGTTTTATATTTTGAATGTTGTGGCGGTGCAATTTTTGTTTTGTGAGGTTTGTGATTAAATTTTGAGTTGTATTATATTTTAAATGTCGTGGCAGTGAATTTTATCTTGGTTGATTTTAGTTTTTTTTTAAGTTTTAGTTTTGTGGCTATCCTGACAGTTTTAGTTTTTATGCAGGGTAACATCGTTGTTTAGCATACAAGTTTGTGTTAACATCAAAAGTACAGTATGAAAGTATAAGAAAGACAACACTGCAAACTATAAAAGCGTACCTGGCCAGTCTTCTTGTTCCACCACCTGAGACTCAAAATGCTTGTCAGGGCATTTTATATGAACCAGGAAAGTAAAGTTTTGGCAACCTACCGAACCCAAGGTCATATCTCGGTGGGTTCTTATTAGTTTGATTAATGATGATTTTTGTTAAGCAAAACATATTAAGTTTAGTAGACCATCGAGGTATCCATCAGGTCTGGAAAAAGAAGCAAATCCTTGCTTCCCTCTCATCGCCTGGTGAAAAGCCTCGAGCTCTTTTTAACTTATTATGTTGCTTAATAATTCCATCCTAAAAATACTTTTAATGCTCAGTGAACATTTATGTTTCAATTACCCCTGAGAGTAGGGCAATTATCATTTGTGATTTAATTTGTAAATTATGTGGGTGAAAACTCTTGAAGAGGCAAGTTAGCGCTATCAAAGACATTTAGCCAATTTTTTTAATTTGGGCTTGTAGTGTTTCAAAGGTGTTTAATTTTAGCTATGTTTACTTTTCTAATCCTCATTTAATCATATTTGATTTAGCCTAGGTCACTGCTAAACCCATAAGGTTTTGGTGGATGTCTTAGTTATTTTTGAAAGAGAATAAAATTTTAAGTGATGATGATTCATTTTTAAAACTCTTGAAAAATTATTCGAACCTCAAATAGTGGTATTAAATTAGTGAGTTGTTAACACCCAAAACTATACCCCTAAGACTAGGATCATTTGGTTGACTAATCTTCCAAATTTTAATATTTTTGAGGAAGTTACAAATATATCCTTTAATTAACAAAAGTGAGATTGGTTTTAACCAATTAATTCCTTTGTATTTCAATCATCCAAGTAAGTTAGTTAAAATCAGAGGTTACCAATTTCCCTCTTTGAATCAAGCCTAAATGTTAATTAAGGCTAAATTTCCAAAATTACACTTTTGCCCCTAAGGCTCTATCACTTCATATTTGTCAAATTTAATTCAAATGACTTTGATATTTTTATCTTACCTTACTCATGGGTCAATTAAGACATCAGAGGAGAAAATGTGATTTTTCAAAATTTAATTTAATTTACTATATATAGTTTTATGCAAAAATAGAATTTTTCAAAGAAAATTTTATAACTTGACCAAGATAAAGCCTAATTCCTTGAAATTTTTACTGGAGGTAGACTTAGATGAGAGAGCCATTTGAAACAAATTTCATGATTTAATGAGTTCTTTTGTGAATTATTAGAATTGTTTTAAGTTCTGGAGCATTTATTAATTATAATATATTTTAAGTGTGAAAAATTAAGTTTTATATTTTTGAAAAATCTCCATGAGTTTAGAGAACCTAGAGAAGCAAATTTTACATTTTCCTAATTTTTCTTTGATTTATTGGAATTATTTTGGTGAAAATCCATTTTTAGCTTTTAAAAATTATTTTAAACTTTAAAATTCAATATCTTCACCTAGAAAATGAAAAAAAATATTCCACTTGTTCCTATGTGCTTAGGAAATAATTTAGAATATTTTTATGAATTTTATTATTTTTATGATTTTTATCATTTTTAATTATCTAAAATATTTAAGAATAGTCTAAAAATGAAGTTTTTATTTTAAACACTGTTTTATTTTTAGAAAATCCCTCTAATCAGAGAGAACTCCAAAAACTCATTTTTTAAATTTTCTAAGTTCTATTTTGATTATTAAAAATCATTTAGTGTAAAAAATGTCATTTAACTTAGAAAATCAATTTGAGTAATTAAATGAGCTCCAAATGTTTTGAAAATTTTATGGGGAGTTCTCTGAACTTTTAATCTTGTTGGAGATTAAAAATCAAGTCCTTTAGAAGTTTGTGCTACCCAAAATTAATTTTCTTTCTGTTTTAGGTTTGGTGAAAATTAGGTGTATTCTTAATGACTTAATCCATGAAATATTTTCCAAAAGATTCTTTAGTCATAGCAAACCTTCCAAAATTTTCTTGGAATTTTCTAAGCAACATGCAAATTATTATGATTAATTTATTTAAATAATAGGCATAAACTTGAAAAATATGAATCTCTGTCTAGAGATCTCCTCTGACTTTAGAAAAATCAGAGAATGTTCCCTAAGATAGAGACAACAACATGCTGAAATTTCAAGTCATGGTGAAATGTCTACATGCATGAAGAATTAAAAGACTCAAAATAATATTTAATTAATTAAAAATAAAATATGTATAAAAAAAAAATTCAAACTATTTCTACATTGTTCTCCTTTATTCACTGAGCACTATGGTATTTTTATTTTATTTTTATGATTCTTCTACATCAAGATATGAATTTTTGAAATTAGGGAGCATTTTCTGAATTATTTAAATCCCTTTTTATCTATTTGAACGCGCAGCGCCATGGCAGCCTACGACGACTCCAAAGCTCCACGCGGCACGCTCTTATTTGATGTCGTAATTGACCTCAGCGGTGACTAGGCACATGGTTCGCGTAAGGAAGCGCAGTCCAGCTTGATCTCATCCATTGATGAGATAAACGCGCGATCGGACGAGTCTCCGTCATTGTCCCCAATGGCCAAGCCTGAGAGTCGTCCATCTTCAAGGCTTGATATCTCCCTCATTTCTCAGCCAAATTGAATGAAAACTTTTTTAAAATGCTCGTCTAGATTAGAGGAACATATCTATACAGTTAAGATGCCTTGAAATTAAGCCTAAGAAAATGGAGAATTGAAATAGGCTCGGGAAGAGGGAGAGTTCAATACCTTTACGCTGAGAAGGGAAGCTTCAATCAGAGGTGCTCGGCACATTTGTTGGAGTTCAAGGAGGCTAGAGATTAAGCCTCTTGCTATGGTGAAAGATCTAGGTATGAATTAGATCAAGCTCGATTTCAACTATTGGTCTAGAGCTTTGTTAGGGTCTCTGTGGAAGGGGATTTTATGGGGCATCTTTTTCTTTCACTGTGGTGAAGGTGTGGGTAAGTTTAATTTGAGTTTGGTGGACTGTGGAGGTGTATTGAGCTCTATCCTGGCTTTAGGTAGAAGTTTGAGCTCAAAATTGAGCTTCCATAGTGGGAATCAGTGGGGGAAAGTGGTTGGTTTGAGCTGAGGAGGTCTCAAAGAGTCTTTGTGAGCAATTTGGAGGGCTCTCTCTGAGAAAATTTCAACTCTCCTTCTGTGGCCATGGAGGGTAGATTTTTATAAAAATTGCTTAAGGCTTGATGTCATGGCCAATTAGGGGGTGAAAGTGATGCTTAGGTGGAGGGCTGAGAGGCTCTAACATTTGATTTGGATGAGGTGGCCTCTAGGTTTGAAATGAGTTTGATTCCATGGGGGTGGCTCACATTTTTGGTGTTTTCCAGCCACTAGGTCAGCCGACCATGACAGGGGAGGTGTCTAGGTAGTCAGGTGAGCCAGGGAAATTTGTCACAACAATTAAATGAGTTGAGATTTAGTTTTGGCAAAAATATCCAAGGATTAAGCAAATATTGAACGAAAATCTCCTGATTTAGGGGACCTTTGGTCCATAGCTTAGCTTAGGTGGTTTTATGGGGTTCAGCTTGGTCACTAGGGTCGAACTAATGGATGTGGAGTCAATAATTTGGTGACTTTGGGGTGGTTAGGCTAATTTTAGTGCATGGGTCCAATGTGGGTTCAAATGACCAAAAGTTGGGTTTGGGCTAGGATAGCCATGCAAATTGACCCAATTGAATGATTCATTTGATGTAGGTGGTTGTAATGAACAATTTTGGTAAAGGATTGAAAGGATTTTGAGTTCAGTTGGGGGGTCAATTTGGAGGATTTTTTAAATTTGTTCAATTTGGGAATGTTGGGCTAGACTTCGGTTTAGATTGGGCTAGGCTTGGAATATGGCTCAATTAAATGGTCCAAATTATCAAGGGAGATGTTATAAAGATTTTTCATGAAGGAATGGAATGGAAAATTTTGGGCTAAGGCAATCAATTTGGTGAAATTTGGAGGCATAGCCAATTTGGGGCAAAATTTGGGGCTTTTGACCTAGGCCAATTGATGATCAAGTTTGATGTTTAGGAATTTTATGAAGAGTTTTGGGTCAAAATTGAGACCAATGGAGTAGGCCATGGGGTTTAATTTGGTGGAACCAAGTCATAGGGCCAAAATTGTGGGTTTTGATTTAGATCAAAATTGGGCTGAAATCATGAGCCAATTAAGCTTGAATTTGGTTTAGATTGGTCATATGAAAGGTGAATTTGGGTTTAAGATTGAAATTGGGGGAGATTGGGACCAATTTGATGGACATTTGATGTGGATTTGTTGAAATTGAGCTTTTAAAGGCAATTTGGAGGTCTTGGTCAAAGATGGTCAAATTGGCCAAATTGGGTTATATGGTAGTTAAGAAAAATGAAATTGGGAATATTTGGAGTATTTTGGGAATTTTTACATTTTTTTGTAATTTTGGGCTAAGGAGGGGTATTTTGGTAATTTGATAATTTTGGTGATTTTGGGTAATTTGGATGTTTTCAAAAGGTTTGAAATGATTTTTGAACAAATTGGGTATTTTTGGTAAATTTGGGAATTTTGGCTAAATTTAGGGTTTCAAGGGTACTTCAGTAATTTTTGGGAGTTTAAGGGCAAAAGGCTTAGTTGGGTATTTTGGTAGAGTTGGGGTGCCAACCACCATAAATAAGCCATGGACTAATGGAAACCCCATTTGGTATATAGTGGTCTTAGCTAAAACCCTGGCATAGGGCCAGTGGGTTTAGGGGGCCATCTACATGAGTATCTCAAAGAATCAAGGGATCAAGGTTAAGGAATTTTGGGTTTGTATTGGTGAGTGGTTGTGAGTGAGGTGATTTCTGGTGAGTGCATTAGCTTTAGACCAACACCTAGGGTCAACCCTAAGGTCCAACAGTCCTAGGGGAACTCTCCTTGAGCTCCCTCATAATGACCTCACCTACCAAATGCTAAAGTTTAGGACCAGTATGTAGAGCTTTAAGTTGAGTAAAGATGAGTTTAGAATTTCTAACGGTGAGGGTTCCTTTTCTAGTTTTCTAAGAATAGTCAACAGGAAGTCCTATGGCTAGACCTTAGGCTACTAAAGAGGAAAACTCAACCTCAACCAAAAGTGACGTCAACAACTTCCACAACTAAATTTCTATGTTTATCACTGATTCATGATAAGAAAAAAGATATTTTACTTATATTGCCTTTATCTTGCAAGTATTCTAGTTAAGTTAATTAGTCATTTACTTTATTTTAAATTATCAAAAATTACAAAAGTATCTAATTTTTATTCCTATTATATCATCTTAAGTTTGAGTAAGAATATATATTGCTAAGTAATTTGTTATCTAAAACTATTCCTTCATGTGGGTTCAATATTCGAGACTTAATAAGAAATTTCTATATAACTTAATAGCGATACATATACTTGTGCAGTATCCTATATTGAAATATTATAAATATAATCATATACATTGCATTTTACATCTCTATATATAAAAAGTCGGGATCATGTTTTTGGCGCTATTGTCGGGGAAGGAGAAAAATATTAGTAATTTGTAAAAGATTTTCAAAAAGAAGTTTTTGGATAACAAATTTTTTAGTAAGTCTTATTTAAATTTTGATATTTATTTTAGGAAAATTGTAGTGTCCTTTTTATTTAAAGTTCTTATTTGTGTGTTTTTATTTTTCATTTTATTTTATTTTATGTTATTGTGTTTTATAGTAATGTATCTTTGGTTCAGGTTCTATAGGACTTGTACCTAATGATTCTGAATTAGAAAGAAGTATTAAAAAAATTAAAAAATTAAAAACTACTGAAAAATTTAAAGAAATGGAAAAGCAAAACAATCAATATGTTTAAGAGTTTAGACCTTTAAGAGCTTATGCAAACCTTCAGGTGGATAAACTTCATTGTAGTATTCAAAAACTAGCTATAGTGGCTATTTCATTTTAGCTTAAATCTGCTATTATCCAAATGATATCAACTAATCAGTTTGGGGGAGCACCAATTGAAGATCCAAATTTACATCTTGCCAATTTTCTAGAATTATGTGCTACATTTAAATATGATGGTTTATCAATCATAAGACTTAGGTTATTTCTTTTCTCATTGAGGGATAAAGCTAAGATGTGGTTGAATTTGGAATATTTCCTCTCTCACTGAGGGATGAAGCTAAGATATGGTTACATTCGTTATCACTTAGATCTATTAGAAAATGGAGTCATTTAGCACAAAAATTCCTTGCTAAATTTTTTCCACCATAAAAAACCGTGAGGCTTAGAAATGTTATTACATCTTTTAATCAGTTTGAAGGGAAATCTATTTATGAAGCATGGGAGCGGTTTAAGGAACTCTTAAGAAAGTGTTTAAACCTTGTTATACCATATTGGTTAATAATTCAAACATTTTACAATGGATTAGCTGGATCTATTATCAATGCCACTACTGGTGGTTCATTGATGTCAAAACCATTTAATGACGCTTATGCTTTAATAAAAGAGATAGCTACTAATAATTTTTAATGTCCTTCAGAGAGGGTAAATCTTAACAGTGTAGCCAATGTTCATGAAACTGGTGTTTTTACCATGTTAGCAAATCAAGTTGCTGCAATTGCAAGGAAGTTAGAAAAATTTGAAATGAATTTTTCTCCCCCAATACATATGATTGATAAGAATTCATTTGGCCAAATGGTAGATTCTCAAACATCATTAGAAACTTGAAATGCCATAAATAACTATCAGAATAACCGATATTCAAATTATTATAACCCAGGTTGGAAGAGCCATCCCAATTTTAATTGGAATAATACTACGGGTGGTAATAATCAGTAATGGGGAACAATCAAGTAAACCCATTGGGAAGCTGGAACAACCAAGGGAATTGTAATTATTGGCCTACTTATCCTCAAGGTTTTAAGTGTAATTCACAATTTAAGGAGAAGAACTTATCTATAGAAGAAGTGGTGTTACAAATCAGTAATTAGCTACAATTAGAAATATTGAGAATCATCTTTGACAAATAGCAAATTCGTTAAGTAATAGGTTCCAAAGAACACTTCCTAGTATTACAGAAGTAAATCCAAAAGACCAGATTAAAGTACAAGTAAAAGTCGTTCTACTTAGAAGTGGAAGAGAATTAGAAGGTAGAGTTCCAAAAGAGACTGAATTAGAGAGAGGAGAGATTGAAGAACCAATAGAGGATACTCCGAAAGGTTTAAAAATCAGTATTTTTCCACTTAAAGTTGATTTGGAAAGACCACCAACACAAATTCCTCAAAGGCTTTGACAACAATAGTTGGATAAGAATTTTTCAAAATTTCTAGAAATTTATAAGAAGATTACAAATTATATTCCATATGCTGAAGTCTTAGAACAAATGCCTATATGAAGTTTATGAAGGATATTCTTAAAAGAAAAATGAAGTTTGAAGATAATGAGACTGTGGCACTTAGTAATGAGTGCAGTGCTATAATTCAGAAGAAGCTTCCTGAAAAGCTTAAAGATCCTAGTAGCTTTATAATTCTATGTGCAATAGGAGACATATTTTATGAGAAAACTTTATGTGATTTAGAAGCAAGCATCAACCTTTTGCCATTATCAATATTTAAAAGACTAAAATTAGGAGAAATAACCCTTACTACTGTAACTCTACATTTAGCAGATAGATCAAAAACTTAACCTAAAGGAGTTATAGAAGATGACCTAGTGAAAGTGGATCAATTTATCTTTCCTATTGATTTCATTATGCTAGACGTCGTCGAAGATAAAGAGATACATATCATATTGGGGAGACCTTTCCTAGCCACTGGAAGAGCAATGATAGGACTGTAGAAAGGGGAATTAACTATGTACGTCAATGATCAAACAGTTACATTTAATATTTCCAAATCAATGAAGTACCTTGCAAAAGTTAAAGATGATGAATGCTATGGAATGGATGTGATAAGATATTTATGTGAATGCCATTTCAAAACAAGTTATGTAGAGAAATCTAAAATTAATGAGTTAGAACACGAGCAAGAAGAGGAATTGGATAAATCTGAAGTTTTATATAAAGAAGATTGAAATTGTGTTCGAGAATGTTTTGAGGTTTTGGACACTACAAAGAAAGATACATCTTTTTATCCATCCATTGAAAAACCTCCTGAGCTTGAGTTGAAGTTACTTTCTGAACATTTGAAGTATGCCTTTTTAGGTGATTCCTCTAAATTACCTATTTTAATTTCCTCAAAATTAACTACAGAAGAGCAAGTTTGATGAAAATTTTAAAGAGTAATAAGAAAGCATTTAGTTGCAAAATTGTTGATATAAAAGGAATCAGTCCTTCAATTTTTATGCATAGAATTCATATGGAAGAGAAACTGCAAACCTAGGGCTGATCCTCAAAGGAGATTAAATCCTATTATAAAAGAAGTTGTTAAGAAAGAAATTTTAAAGTTGTTGGATGTTGGAATTATCTACCCTAGTTCATATAGGGCATGAATTAGTCCAATTCATTGCGTTCCTAAGAAAGGAGGAGTGCCTGTGACTTTGAATGAACTTAATAAGTTAATACTAACAAGACAAGTTACAAGATGATGAATATGCATTGATTATAAAGAATTAATTCTCACCACCAAGAAAGATCATTTCCCACTACCCCTTCGAGATCAAATGTTGGATAGACTAGCTGGGCATAAATACTTTTATTTTATGGATGGATATATGACCAACTTTTTTGTAAATCAACAATTACAAAAATTTGATGACGCTACTAGAAAATTTAAATTCCATCAACGATGCCAAAAACTTGATTGTGACTTTATATATATATGTTTGATTTAATAAAGATGTATAGATATAATATTCAATAATGTTATAAAGTCGCAAATTCTCAACGCAAGTATACGTATCGCTCAAGTAATATAGGGCTCTGATGGAGTACTAGATATCGATCCCACAGGGAGAAATAGAATACTACGGACTAAGATTTAATAAAAAGTAATACTTCAACTATAACGATGTTCAAGTTGCTTATCTGTCACTAATAGGCAATTGAGATAAATAGATAATTTGGATAATAACTAATTATAGAAAATAACCTTTAATTGTGATATACAATATATAAGAAACCATCCTTCTTATATAAATCATACCTCAGTATTGTAGGCATCTTTATCATTCTGAAATTTCTGCAGGCCTTCTCCAATTTTTACTTCACCTGTTTTGAAATATTAGGAGCTTTCTACACATATAAATTATTAGAGGAATTTCTAGGAAATGAAATTTTGAAACAAGTATAAAACTAAAACAAACACAACATTTCTTAACACAACCACAATACTAATAAAAGACAAAAATACTAAAATGAAAATAAACATCACATCACATTACAATCCACAAAGTACACTAAAAGAAGGTCCAATTACATGCTCATTCATTTTTCTCATAAAAAGATTACATAACATAAAAAATAAACAAAAATACAAACATAGGTACATCAATCTCATTATAAATATCAAAATCCCAAACTATCTCATCGTCGCCTTAATCAGCAGGTGGATTGGGTTGATGCCGACTATATCGGGGGCATTCAGGAAATGTAACATCAGGCTCTCCTCTGCAAGGTCAACTCATTCATCAAATCTGCTAAGGTAGGGGAGCTAGAAGGAGGAGGAGGGTCATAACTTGTAGAGGGAACGTCTCTACTAGTAGAAGGTTCTTGACTCCTACTTCCAGTTCTCCATTTCTCATGGGATACTTACTAATGGGTTTCATAGGGTGAACCCACTCTTCCTCTCCAACTTCCACTCCATAAAGTTGGCAAAGTGCATAAATAAGTCCAGGATGTCTTAGACCTCCACTAGTCTCACTCCTTGTCGTAATCAATATATTCTTGAAAATAATCTTCCCCACATTTATAATTTTGTTATTCTGAATACAAAAAAAAAATAATTCTCCCCACATTTATAGTTTTATTATTCTGAATACAAAAATTCAGAATAGCTCTATCTTTTGTTACCTCACTATGGTGGTAGGTCGGTAATAGTGTAGAGGAAATGAAATAGTGCCACGGCTTAGAGGTGGTATTTAACATAGAAGCAGAAAAGTTTACCCGTTCTCGCTGCTTTATCTTCCACGTTCCTTTCCCATCAGTGAGAAAGTTAATCACATCATTAAGGGGGTTCTTCCATCGTGTAAACGATTCATAGTGGCAGATGTAAGAATTTGGGACTTCATAAAAAGTGTTAATGTAGGTGGCGGTAAATTCAACAGGAAGTCTACGCACTTGCACGATTCCATCATCAGCATAAATCACATTGGCGTAGAACTCTTTCACCACATTTGCATCGGCTTTATTGGTGGTGTAACAAAAGTTTTCCCACCTCCGCTCGGCAATAACCTGTTCAATTTCTCCTCCCGGATTCTTGAAAACTCGATCTTGAAAACATTTTTTCCATGAAGTATCGAAGTGAATCGAGTTTGAGCCATCACATTGACAAAGCGTGAATTTCTTCTCTTTTGATGTGGAGCCATTTTTAATCTAATCAAATCAAAGAAAATTTCCAAAAATTACTTCTAATATGAATAAAGGCTTCCAATGGTAATTCAGAGAGTTCAACATTAATATCCATGAATTTCTTCCATGATTTCTTCACATTTTCAAATTTTTGGGTTTCCTCAATGTGGAAGAAATACATGGTGAAAATCAAATATATTTAGCTTGGAGTGAAGCTCTTACCTAAAGAAGATCAAATCCGGTGTCAAAAAGCCTTGAAATTTTCTCCCAATCCTACATCTATCAAGCTCTAATTCGAAAATGACACTTTTAAGAGAAAGGGGATGATGAATAGTGGCGGTTGACCGATCAAAATCGCGGTTAAAGAGGTATTTTTGCGATCTCGCCGACGGCGTGGTCGATGGTGCCGTCAACGCGCTCTATTGTATTTTTAACATAAGTCTCGAAAAATTCCCGCCGTCGGGGGCATCGAGGGCGCCTTCGGCGGGCTCTATTGATTTTGTCCAAATTCTGTATTTTTGCGATTTTGATCAATTCTAAGCCTAAACGATATCCGTTTAATCTTTATAAACATATTTTTAAATAGCTAAATGATGTACTTAACACACACAAACTTTCACAACACAAAACATCACATTTATATATAAATTCTAAGAGATACAATAAACGTTACGTAACACACCTAAATAAGGTATTTTCTCAACCTCAATACATTAATTCAGCATCGCAATCCAAGCCACAACACTCAAAACGCTGAAAACAAAACATCCTATGCTTAGTCTCAACTATACAAAGATCTTTAAGCATAATTTTAAAGCGAAGAAAATATAAAGTTCAAATCTAAACACACAAACATAAATGTAACATATGAGATCTACTACTCGTAAGATTGTGTGCTCGTTTCTCCTCTGAGGTCACCCATTGATTGCACATGGACGAAGAGGTTGTAGAAGGGTCGAAATGGAAATTCTTCAGTAGAATCCTCCTCAATTAATTTCATCCTCTTCATCAGTCATATCAAGCTATCTTCTAAATGTCCAATGTGATAGAAATGTTCTTTAATCCTCTAGTCTAAATGATCGAAGAAATTGAAGATTTTATTAATTGTATTCATCACATTTTGTACCTCCTTTTCCAATTTCTTGATTCGGCGCAAGATCACCAGAGACTTATCAGGGACTAAGGGTTGTGCTTGCAGAGAATTCTGAGAAGATTGATCAACTATCATAGCCATGTCATTTTCATCTTCAAGGGATGGAAATCTTTCAGTTGGATCCAAAGGTTTCCAAGGTAGCAATACCTTTTCCCAGTTTTCATAGGATACTTGAGACTGGCTGCAAAGTGAGAAAATTGTGGAAGGATGTCCAAGCCCATAAGTTGATCCGTGAACAATCAAGCCTAAGACTGACTTCACAATTATAAATCCAATATCAATCAGTAGTCCCCTTTGGATGTAGTAGTTAAAAATGACACTTAGAAACCTTACCAACCTTCATTGTCGGTAACAGTTTTGCAGAAATGAAGAAGTGCCAGTGTTTAGAGACGGGATTCAAAAGTGTTGAAGAAAAACTAACATACCCGTACTCTCGCATTTCCCAATCATCAGTTTCGTCCATCAAATACTGGTAAATTTCATTCATCTGGTCTCTTGTTGGGACGAAATTGGAATAGTGGCATACAAGAACACTCTCTATCATATATAACTTATTGATTCTTGAAGGAGTGAAAGTAATCCATCTCCCACGCACATAAACAACTCCTTGGTTAATTCCATGTAAACTTGCATAAAATTCTTTTACCACAGGAACCACCCGGCAGTAGTGTAGCACAGCACTTCCTGCCACACTATCGTTTCTTCAACATCCATTGTGGGATTATTCAATCCGTGATTCAAGAATCCTCGTTCCTTGATTAATCTTTTCTTCGTCAGCAACTTGTTAATGATTCGCTGCGCTTCCGCACTAATGAACTTTTGCCGATTGAAAACTTGCATTCTGGGATTATCAGGGGAATTGGACGCCATAGGAATGAAATGGACAGAGTTTTTCTTCATTTTTAGTTTAAAAAGACTACTCCTGCCCAAAATCTGTCAAAAACCACTCATCGGACAAAAGAAACTGCCTCTTACAGGTCTTGCCGTCGGCGACGTCGAGGGTGCCGTCGACGCACCTCTGTATTAATTTTTGCCTGGGCTCTCGGGAAAAATGCGCCATCGGTGCCGTCGAGGGTGCCTTCGGCGCCCAAGGCAAAACTTTCACAGTTTCGCTTTGGTCCGAATGCGTCGCAATTTTTCTTTATGGATCCAATTTTTATAATATTTGAAGGGTAAATAAGAGTAGTAGAGCTTAATACTACTATAAACTAGCGATAAATTCAAATAAAAACTACCATAATCACAATAAAGATAAATATAAATATGGGTTGCCTCCATAAAGCGCTTGGTTTAACGTCGTCAACTCGACCTATTCAGGGTTCATTCAGGTTGACTGATCATTAAAACCTCTTTAAAAATTTGGTCTTTTACCCTCATANGTAGAGCTTAATACTACTATAAACTAGCGATAAATTCAAATTAAAACTACCATAATTGCAATAAAGATAAATATAAATATGGGTTGCCTGCCATAAAGCGCTTGGTTTAACGTCGTCAGCCCGACCTATTCAGGGTTCATTCAGGTTAACTGATCATTAAAACCTATTTAAAATTTGGTCTTTTGCCCTCACAATATGGTTTTAATCTATGTCCATTTACTTTAAATCTATTTATCATTTTTTGATCTTCAAATTCAACAGTTCCGTAAGTGTAAACTTGAGTCACAGTAAATGGCCCTAACCAATGAGACTTCATTTTCCCAGGGAATAACTTCAACCTTGTATTGTAAAGCAAAACTTCTTATCCTGGTTCAAAGTTCTTTTGCTTAATCTTTTGATCATGCCATAACTTTAATTTTTCCTTATAAATTTTGTCATTATCATAAGATTCGTTTTTTAATTCTTCCAATTCATTTAATTGTAACAATCTCTTCTTACCAGCATCTTTCAATTTATAATTGAATTCTTTAATTGCCCAATATGCTTTATGCTCCAGTTCTACTGGTAAGTGACAAGTTTTTCCAAAAATCAGTCTGTAAGGAGTCATTCCAATAGGAGCGTAAGTGACAAGTCTTTCCAAAAATTAGTCTGTAAGGAGTCATTCCAATAGGAGTTTTATAACGATCCTGTAAGCCCCATAATGTTGTATCCAGTCTAGTGGATCAATCTATTCTACTATGGTTTACAGCCTTTTCAAGTATTTGTTTAATCTCTCTATTAGAAACTTCACCTAATCCATTAGTTTGAGGGTGATAAGCAGTAGAGATTCTATGAATTATATTAAATTTTTTTTCCAATCTCTAAATATATTTATTCCTAAAATTGGATCCTCCATCAGTAATAATCATCCTAGGCTTTCCGTATCTAGTGAAAATATTTTTCATTAAAAATCTTGAAACACTTTTTGCATCACAGCGAGATAAAGCTTGTGCTTGAATCCACTTAGAAACGTAGTCTACTGCAATTAATATATATAAGTTCCCAAATGAAGGAATAAATGGTCCCTTAGAAACATAGTCTACTACAATTAATATATATAAGTTCCCAAATGAAGGAATAAATGGTCCCATAAAATCGTAGTCTACTACAACTAATATGTATAAGTTCCCAGATGAAGGAATAAATGGTCCCATGAAATCCAATCCCCAAAAGTCAAAGATCTAAATTTCCAATATGAAATTTAGAGGCATTTCATTTTATCTAGATATATTTCCTACTCGTTGACATCGATCACAAGTTTTTATATATCTATAAACATCTCTAAATATAGTACGCCAACAAAATCCAGCTTGTAAAATTTTATAAGCAGTTTTATCGCTCCCAAAATGTCCTCCAAATTCATTAAAATTTTATAAGCAGTTTTATCGCTCCCAAAATGTCCTCCAAATTCAGAATCATGACATTTTAAAATTTAATAAGTAGTTTTATCAATCCCAAAATGTCCTCCAAATTCAGAATCATGACATTTCTGAATGATCAGCCTTGTAAAATTTTATAAATAGTTTTATCACTCCCAAAATGTCCTTCAAATTCAGAATCATGACATTTTTGAATGATCAGTTCAGTTTCTTCCATAAACGTACACATCTCCTCATAATCAGATCCTTACATTGTTTATATAAATAAGACTCATCCCAAAAATATGCTTTCACATCATGAATGAATTTCCTTTGCCGTTGCAATGTCAGCATAGGTGGAAAAATGTCACTTACAATATAGTTAACAATATCAGCATACCATGGTATTTTTCACACACAAACATTATAAAGCTGTTCATCAGGGAAACTGTCTGTAATTTCATTGTTAACATTAGATAATTCATGGTTTTCTAATCTTGACAAATGATCAGCATTTTGATTATCAGTTTCCTTTCTATCAATAACTACAAGATCAAATTCTTGCATCAATAATATCCATATAATCAACCTTGGTTTGGCATATTCTTTTGCATCAGATATTTAATAGCTGAGTGACCAGTGTGCACAACACATTTAGCTCCAATTCTCTTTTGCATAGATAATTTAATAGCTGAGTGATCAAGTGCACAACAATTTGACTCCAATTAAATAAGATTAAAATATATCTAAAGCATATACGATAACTAGTAGCTCTTTTTGAGTAATAGTATAGTTAGTTTGAGCATCATTAAGAGTTTTACTAGCGTAATATATCACCTTAAAAATCTTTTCATACCTTTGTCCAAGGACAGCTCCAATAGCATAATCACTAGCATCACACATCAGTTCAAATGGTTTCTCCCAATTAGGTGAAACTATAATAGGGGTCGTGATTAATTTTTCTTTTAATAACTTAAAGGCATTTGAACAGCTTTCAATAAACTCAAATTTCTTGTCCTTTTCTAAAAGTTGGCATAGAGGTTTAGTAACTTTTGAGAAATAATAAAACACCTGTAAAAACCAACATGTCCAAGAAAACTCCTAACCTCCCTTACATTAGCAGGAGGTGTTACTTCTTGTCCTTTTCTAAAAGTTGGCATAGAGGTTTAGTAATTTTTGAAAAATCTTTAATAAAGTCTGTAAAAACCAACATGTCCCAGAAAACTTCTAACTTCTCTTACACTAGTAGGAGGTGTTATAAGATGTCCAAGAAAACTCCTAACCTCTCTTACATTAGTAGGAGGTGTTAGTTTAGATATAACTTGGCATAGAGGTTTGGTAATTTTTGAAAAATCTTTAATAAAACGCCTGTAAAAACCAACATCTGAAAACTTCTAACTTCTCTTACACTAGTAGGAGGTGTTAGTTTAGATATAACTCGGATTTTTGTGGATTTTTGGAAGGTCTGCTTCCATACCATCTTCCAAAATTTTATGCCTTAATAAAATTCCTCCTGCAACCATAAATTGACGGTCCGTTTCCATACCATTTTCCAAAATTTTATGCCCTAACACAATTCTTCCTGCAACCATGAATTGACATTTCTCCCAATTTAGAACTAAATTAGTTCTTTTGAATAACTCTAAAACTTTTTCAAGATAAATTAAGCATGCATCAAATGATGTTCCAAATATAGAGAAATCATCCATAAATACTTCCAGCCCATCGCCAATTAACTTACTAAATATGGACATCATACATCTCTGGAATGTTGCAGGTGCATTACATAGTCCAAAAGGCATTCTTCTAAAGGCAAAAGTTCCAAAAGGACTAGTAAATGTTGTCTTTTCTTGATCCTCAGTAGCAATAGAAATTTGATGGTAACCAGTAGATCCATCTAAAAAGCAAAAATATTTGTGCCCAACAAGTCTATCTACTATTTGATCTAGAAATAGTAGGGGAAAATGATCTTTCCTGGTGGCAGTGTTTAATTTTCTACAATCAATGCAGATGCGCCACCCAATGACTTGTCTGATAGATATCAACTCATAATTTCTTTTGTTTCAACAGTCACTCCTCCTTTCTTCGGTACACAATGAATTGAACTTACCTATGCACTATCTGAAATAGGATATATAATTCCAGTGTCTAACCATTTCAAAATTTTCTTTTTTTACTACTTCTTTCATTATAGGGTTTAATCTCCTTTGTGGATCAACACTTGGTTTAGAGTGTTCATCTAATATAATTCTGTGCATACAGATCGAAGGACTTATTCCTTTAATATCTGCTAAGGTCCAACCAAAAGCTCTCTTATATCTTTTCAATGTATCTATAATATTTGCTCTTGCAAATCATTTAATTCCGAAGATATAATAACATGTAATGTAGATGAGTCTCCCAGAAGCTCTTGCAATTAATTTAATTCTAAAGATATAATAACATGTAATGTAGATGAGTCTCCCAAAAACACATATTTCATAATCATTTAATTCTGAAGATATAATAACGGGTAATGTAGATGAGTCTCGTAAAAATACATACTTCTTCTTTTAATTCTTAAGATATAATAACAGGTAATGTAGATGAGTCTCCCAAAAGTACATACTTCAAATGAAGATATAATAACATGTAATGTAAATGAGTCTCCTAAAAATACATACTTCAAGTGACTAGGCAGAAGATATAATAATAGGTAATGTAGATGAGTCTCCTAAAAATACATACTTCAAGTGGCTAGGAAAAGATATAATAACAGGTAATGTAGATGAGTCTCCTAAAAACACATACTTCAAGTGGCTTGGTAATAACAATTAATGTAGACGAGTCTCCCAGAAACACATACTTCAAGTGGTTAGGCAATATTTTCAACTCAAGTTCAGGTGTTTTTATGAGTTTCCCAAAAATACATACTTCAAGTAGTTATGTAAGGTTTTCAACTCAAGTTCAGGTGGTTTAATAATTGATGGAAATAAATTCTTTTCAGCATTTTCTGTAATATCCAACATTTCAAATCTTTCCTGAACATAGTCTAATTCTTCATTTTCTAATTTGTCCAGAATAATTTCATCATTTTCTTTGAACTGTTCTTCAAAATACTTTTTATCTTCAAAATGTTCTTTAAAATGTTCATTCAGTAGATGTTCAACAATTTCCATACGAAAACATTCATTATCTCTTTCAACAGCAGGGTATTTCATAGTTTTCGCAATGTTAAAAGTCACTTCTTGACCATTTACTCGCATAGTTAATTATCCTTTTTGAATATCTATCATAGTTTTTCCAGTAGCTAAAAATGGTCTCCCTAAAATAATAGGTATTTCTTTATCTTCCTCCATNTAATCCACTTAGAAACGTAGTCTACTGCAATTAATATCTATAAGTTCCCAAAGGAATAAATGGTCCCATAAAATCTAATCCTCAAACATCAAAGATCTCAACTTCCAATATGAAATTTAGAGGCATTTCATTTCTTCTAGATATATTGCATACTCGTTGACATCGATCACAAGTTTTTATATATCGATAAACATCTCTAAATATAGTAGGCCAATAATATCTAGCTTGTAAAATTTTATAAGCAGTTTTATCGCTCTCAAAATGTCCTCCAAATTAAGAATCATGACATTTTTGAATAATCAGTTTAGTTTCTTCATAAGGTACACATCTCCTCGTAATCAGATCCTTACATTGTTTATATAAATAAGGCTCATCCCAAAAATATGTTTTCGCATCATGAATAAATTTCCTTTGCTGTTGCAATGTCAGCATGGGTGGCAAAATATCACTTACAATATAGTTAACAATATCAGCATATCATGGTATTTTCCACACACTGACATTATAAAGCTGTTCATCAGAGAAACTGTCTGTAATTTCATTTTCAACATCAGATAATTCATGGTTTTCTAATCTTGACAAATGATCAGCTATTTGATTATTAGTTCCCTTTCTATCAATAACTACAAGATCAAATTCTTGCATCAATAATATCCATCTAATCAACCTTGGTTT
>JXCR01149066.1:107603-118232 GCA_002079205.1 Phalaenopsis hybrid cultivar
TAATTTTTCTAACAGTTCGTTCTAATTCCGAATCGTATGGTATAAGATTTTCAGGTCTAAATTTGCACATACAATTTAAAATTAGTACTCAATAATATAAATATAAATATAAATATATAAATATATAAATATATAGATAAGTTGCAATTTAAGTAAAAACTTTTTAATAATTCTAATATGTCCATTACTCCTAAAATTTTCCCCGGCAACGCACCAAAAACTTGACCGACCCTTTTTGTAAATCAACAATTACAAGAATTTGAAGATGTTACTAGAATATTTAAATTCCAACAACGATGCCAAAAACTTGACTGCGACTTTATATATATATGTTTGATTTATAAAGATGTATAAATATAATATTCAATAATGTTATAAAGTCGCAAATTGTCAACGCAAGACTTTATAGATGTG
This sequence comes from Phalaenopsis hybrid cultivar, assembly GCA_002079205.1. Lineage (NCBI taxonomy): Eukaryota > Viridiplantae > Streptophyta > Magnoliopsida > Asparagales > Orchidaceae > Phalaenopsis > Phalaenopsis hybrid cultivar. The sequence goes on from JXCR01149066.1 coordinate 108,018, forward strand.
TCTAATTTGATTCAGATGTATAAATATAATATTCAATAATGTTAAAGTCGAATTTGTCAACGCAAGTATACGTATTATATAATAATCAATAATGTCAAAGTCAAATTTGTCAACGCAAGTATACGTATCGCTCAAGTAATATAGGGCTCTAGTTATCGATCCCATAGGGAGAAATAAAATACTATGGACTAAGGCTTAATAAAAAGTAATAATAGATATTAATCCCATAGGGAGTAGTTTAGAATTACGAACTAAGATTTTAGAAAAGCAATACTGGTTATCGATCCCACAGGGATAAATAGAATACTACGGACTAAGGCTTAATAAAAAGTAATACTTTGTCAACGCAAGTATACATATCGCTCAAGTAATATAGGGCTCTAATGGAGTCCTAGATATCGAACAAGTATATGTATCGCTCAAGTAATATAGGGCTCTAATGGAGTCCTAGATATCGATCCCACAAGGAGAAATAAAATACTACTGACTAAGATTTAATAAAAAGAAATACTTCAACTACAACGACGTTCAAGTTGCTTATCTGTCACTAATAGGCAATTGAAATAAGTAGATAATTTNAAAGGCATTTAAACAGCTTTCAGTAAACTCAAATTTCTTGTCTTGTTCTAAAAGTTGGCATAGAGGTTTAGTAACTTTTGAGAAATCTTTAATAAAACATCTGTAAAAACCAACATGTCCCAGAAAACTTCTAACTTCTCTTACACTAGTAGGAGGTGTTAGTTTAGACATAACTTGGATTTTTGCAGGGTCCGTCTCCATACCATTTTCCGAAATTTTATGCCCTAACACAATTCCTCCTGCAACCATAAATTGACATCTCTCCCAATTTAGAACTAAATTAGTTCTTTCGCATAACTCTAAAACTTTTTCAAGATAAATTTGTCAAATGATGTTCCAAATACAGAGAAGTCATCCATAAATACTTCCAACCCATCATCAATTAACTTACTAAATATGGTCATCATACATCTCTGGAATGTTTCAGGTGCATTACATAGTCCAAAAGGCATTCTTCTAAACGTAAAAGTTCCAAAAGGACTAATAAATGTTGTCTTTTTTTATCCTCAGGAGCAATAGGAATTTGATGGTAACCGGTATATCCATCTAAAAAGCAAAAATATTTGTGCCCAGCAAGTCTATCTACTATTTGGTCTAGAAATGGTAGGGGAAAATGATCTCTCCTGGTGGCAGTGTTTAATTTTCTATAATCAATGCAGATGTGCCACCTAGTGACTTGTCTGATAGGTATCAACTCATTATTCTCTTTTGTTTCAACAGTCACTCCTCCTTTCTTCGGTACACAATGAATTGGACTTACCCATGCACTATCTGAAATAGGATATATAATTCTAATGTCTAACCATTTCAAAATTTCCTTTTTTACTACTTCTTTTATTATAGGGTTTAATCTCCTTTGTGGATCAACTCTTGGTTTAGAGTGTTCATCTAATATAATTCTGTGCATACATATCGAATGACTGATTCCTTTAATATCAGCTAAGGTCCAACCAAAAACTTTCTTATATCTTTTTAATGACTGATTCCCTTAATGTCAGCTAAGGTCCAACCAAAAGCTTTCTTATATCTTTTCAATGTATCTAACTTTAATCTCTTTTGTGGATTAACTCTTGGTTTATATTGTTCATCTAATATAATTTTGTGCATACAAATTGAAGGACTGATTCTTTAATATCCACTAAGGTCCAACCAAAAGCTTTCTTATATATTTTCAATGTATCTAACAATTTTTGTTCTTGTCATTAGCTAAGGCCCAACCAAAAGCTTTCTTATATCTTTTCAATGTATATAACAGTCTTTGCTTGGCTTATATTGTTCATCTAATATAATTCTGTGCATACAGATTGAAGGACTGATTCCCTTAATATCGCAACCAAAAGCTCTCTTATATCTTTTCAATTTATCTATTAGTCTTTGTTCTTGTAAATCAATTAATTTTGAAGATATAATTATAGGTAATGTAGTTGAGTCTCCCAAAAATACATACTTCAAGTAGTTAAGTAATGTTTTCAACTCAAGTTCAGGTGGTTTAATAATTGATGATAATAGATTCTTATCAATATTTTCTGTAATATCCAACATTTCAAATCTTTCCTGAACATAATCTAATTCTTCATTTTCTAATCTAGAATAATTTCATAATTTTCTTTGAATTGTTCTTCAAAATACTTTTTATCTTCGAAATGTTCTTTAAAATGGTTATTCAGTACATGCTCAACAATTTCCATGCGAAAACATTCATTATCTCTTTCAACAGCAGGGTATTTCATAGATTTACTCTCATATTTAATTCTCCTTTTTGAACATCTAATTAAAAGTCACTTCTTGATCATTTACTCTCATAGTTAATTCTCCTTTTTGAACATCTATCATTTTCATAGATTTTGCAATGTTAAAAGCCACTTCTTGATCATTAACTCTCATAGTTAATTCTCCTTTTTGAACATCTATCATAGCTTTTCGAGTAGCTAAAAATGGTCTCCCTAAAATGATAGGTATTTTTTTATCTTTCTCCATATCTAAAATAAGGTAGTTAAAAATGCTCTCCCTAAAATGATAGGTATTTCTTTATCTTCCTCCATATCTAAAACAATAGCAAAAAATGGTCTCCCTAAAATGATAGGTATTTCCTTATCTTCCTCCATATCTAAAACAAAAAATGGTCTCCCTAAAATGATAGGTATTTCTTTATCTTCCTCCATATCTAAAACAATGATTAAAATGATCTCCCTAAAATGATAGGTATTTTCTTATCTTCCTCCATATCTAAAACAATGAAATCCATGGGAAAGGTCCCTAAAATGATAGGTATTTCTTTATCTTCCTCCATATCTAAAACAATGAAATCCATAAGAATCTAAAATGATAGGTATTTCTTTATCTTCCTCCATATCTAAAATAATGAGATCCACAGGAAAGGTTAACTCTCATTATTAATTCTCCTTTTTGAACATCTATCATAGCTTTTCCAGTAGCTAAAAATGGTCTCCCTACGATAGGTATTTCTTTATCTTCCTCCATATCTAAAACAATGAAATCCATAGAAAAGATAAATTTGTAAGTATTTCTTTATCTTCCTCCATATCTAAAATAATGAAATCCACAAGAAAGATAAATTTATCCACTTTTACTAACACATCTTCTATATATCTTTATCTTCCTCCATATCTAAAACAATGAAATCCACAGAAAAGATAAATTTATCCACTTTTACTAACACATCTTATCTTCCTTCATATCTAAGACAATAAAATCTACTGGAAAGATAAATTTGTCAACTTTTACTAACACAACTTCTATAACTCCCTTAGGATATGTAACTGATCGGTCTGCTAATTGAAGAGTTACAGAAGTACTAAAACTCCCTTAGGATATGTAACTGATCGGTCTGCTAATTGAAGAGTTACAGAAGTAGGTGAGAGCTTAGTCTTTTGAAAATTGATAGAGGCATAAGGTTAATACTGGCTCCCAAATCACATAAAGCTTTGATAGAGGCATAAGGTTAAAGTTGGCTCTCAAATCACATAAAGCTCTTCCATAGAATCTTTCACCGATATCACACGGTATAGTGAAACTACCAGGATCTTTTAATTTTTCAGGAAGCTTTTTCTGAATAATTGCACTACGTTATAGTGAAACTACCAGGATCTTTTAATTTTTCAGGAAGCTTTTTCTGAATAATTGCACTACACTCTGCGCTAAGTGCAACAGTTTCATTATCTAAGAACTTTCTCTTTTTGTTCAGAAAATCTTTCATAAATTTCACATAATTGATATAACAGTCTCATTATCAATGAACTTCCTTTTCTTGTTCAAAATATCTTTCATAAATTTCACATAACAGTTTCATTATCTGAGAACTTCCTCTTCTTGTTCAGAATATCTTTCATAAACTTCACATAATTGGGCATTTTCTCTCAAAATATCTTTCATAAATTTCACATAATTAGGCATTTGCTCTAAAGCTTCTACGAAGGGAATATCAGTATATCTTTCATAAATTTCACATAATTGGGCATTTGCTCTAAAGCTTCTACGAAGGGAATATTTACTGTTAACTTCTTAAGAATTTTTAAAAATTTGGAAAATTGTTTATTCTGTTTATGTTGCTTCATCGTTAATTTCTTAAGAATTTCTATAAACTTGGAAAATTGTTTAACCTTTTTGTGTTGCTTCAATCTTTTAGGAAACGGTGGTGGAGGTTTCTCCGTTAACTTTTTAAGAATTTCCAAAAATTTTGAAAATTGTTTATTTTTTTATGTTGCTTCATTCTTTGAGGAAACGGTGGTGGAGGTTTTTCCACGGTAACTTTCGTTGGTGTAAATGGATACTCTAAATCTGGGTATTCATGATCCTTTTCTTTTTCGGTATCCACTTTTTCTTTTTTAGTTTCTATTTCTTTTTGTACTCTTGTCTCTAATTCTTTTCCACTTCGTAATTGAATCGCCTTGATTTGTTCTTTTCCTTTATCTTTAGAATTTGGTTCCACAGTACTCAGAAACGTTCCTATTGTTCGGTTACTAAGTGCAGTAGCGATATGCCCTAATTGGTTCTCAATACTTAATAGCAGTTCCTTGATTTCTAAGTAAAGTAGCAATATGCCCTAATTGGTTCTCAATATTCTTAATAGCAGTTCCTTGATTTTGTAATTTCATGAATTTGTAATTGATTTCCTTGATTCTGTAATTGTTGACCCATGTTTAATATCAGCTCTATAATTTGTAATTGATTTCCTTGATTCTGCAATTGTTGACCCATGTTTAATATCAGCTCTTCCCCTTAATTGGTTCTCAATATTCTTAATAGCAGTTCCTTGATGTTGTAATTGATTTCCTTGAATCTATAATTGATTTCCTTGATTCTATAATTGTTGACCCATGTTTAATATCAGCTCTTCCATAGATACGTTTTTCAATATTCTTAATAGCAGTTCCTTGATGTTGTAATTGATTTCCTTGAATCTGTAATTGCTTGATTCTATAACTGTTGACCCATGTTTAATATCAGTTCTTCCATAGACAACTTCTTCTCCTTAATTTGAGTGTTCTTAATAGCAGTTCCTTGATTTTGTAATTGATTTCCTTGAATTTGTAATTGATTTCCTTGTACCCATGTTTAATATCAGCTCTTCCATAGATAAATTCTTCTCCATAATTTGAGTATTACTGTTAAATCCTTGAGGATAAGAAGGTCTATAGTTAACATTTTCTTAGTTGGATGAATTTCTTAATGGGTTCACTGAGTTGTTTGTCCATTGTTGATTTGTAGAGGAATTGTTATTCCAACTTAAATTTGGATGATTCTTCCAACCTGGGTTATAACAGTTTGGGCATGGGTTGTTGGGTCTAGTAATAGCATTTAAGGTTTCATATGAAGGTTGAACATCCAAAAATTGCCTAGATGAATTTTCTTCCATCATAGGAGGTGTTGAAGAATAATTCATCCCATAATGATCTAAATTCTTTGATATTGCAACAATCTGCGAAGCAAACATAGATATTGCATTAGAATCATGGATACTTTTGATATTGCAGCAATCTGCAAAGCTAACATAGATATTGCAGCAGAATCATGGATACTAGCTAGTTGCAGCAATTTGTGAAGCTAACATAGATATTGCATCAGAATCATGGATGTTAGCTACTCTTCTAGGCTTTACCCGCTCAGAGGGTCATTGAAAATTGTTGGTAGCCATTTCTTCTATTAATGAATAAGCCTCATCAAAAGGTTCTGACATTAAAGAACCACCAGCCACAGCATCAATAATCAATCTAAGAGATCCCACTAATCCATTATAAAAGGCTTGAATTATTAACCAGTCTGGTAACGAATGATGAGGGCATTTCCTAAGAAGATCTTAAATCTCTCCCAAGCTTGTATGTTGACTTTCCATCAATCTGGGAACGATGTTATGTCATTTCTTAGTTTAGCAGTTTTGGATGGAGGGAATTATTTAGATCAAAATTTCTGTGACAGTTCTTCCCAAGTTCTAATAGATCCAGGTGCTAACGAGTTTAACTACAACTTAGCTTTATCCCTCAATGAAAAAGGAAAAAGTCTAAGTCTAATAGCATCGTTTGAGACTCTATCATATTTAAAAGTAGCACACAGCTCTAAAAAACTAGCGAGGTGTAAGTTCGGATCTTCATTTGGTGTACCTCCAAATTGATTGCTTTTTAAAAAACTAGCAAGGTGTGATTCGGATCTTCATTTGGTGTACCTCCGAATTGATTGTTTTGTACCATTTGGATAATAGCAGGAGATCTTCATTTGGTGTACCTCCAAATTGATTGTTTTGTACTATTTGGATAATAGCAAGTTTACTCTTGTGTGCCTCCAAATTGATTATTTTGTATCATTTGGATAATTGTAGGTTTAAGCTCAAATGAATTAGCAGCTACATCAGGATTTTGGATAGAAGTGAATTTCATCTGCTGTAGGATTTGTATAATCTCTTAAGGGTCTAAGTTGGTGTTCATTTTCTATTCCTTGATTGTTCATAATGTTTTCCATTGTATCACAATTTCTAGGCTTTCTTTCCAATTTTCTAATTTCTCTAACAGTTCGTTCTAATTCCGAATTATATGGTATAAGATTTTCAGGTCCAAATTTGCGCATATAATTTAAAATTAGTACTCAATAATATAAATATAAATATAAATATAAATATATAGATAATTTGCAATTTAAGTATAAACTTTTTAATAATTCTAATATGTCCGTTACTCCTACAATTCTCCCCGACAACGGCGCAAAAAACTTGACCGACTTTTTTGTAAATCAACAATTACAAGAATTTGATGACGCTACTAGAAGATTTAAATTCCAGCAATGGTGCCAAAAACTTGACTGACTTTTTTGTAAATCAACAATTACAAGAATTTGATGACGCTACTAGAAGATTTAAATTCCAGCAATGATGCCAAAAACTTGACTGTGACTTTAGATATATATGTTTGATTTAATAAAGATGTATAGATATAAAATTCAATAATGTTAAAGTCAAAATTTTCAACTCAAGTATATGTATCGCTCAAGTAATATAGGGCTCTAATGGAGTCCTAGATATTGATCCCACAGGGAGAAATATAATACTATGGACTAAGATTTAATAAAAAGTAATACTTCCACTACAATGACGTTCAAGTTGCTTATCTGTCACTAATAGGCAATTGAAATAAGTAGATAATTTGGATAATAACTAATTATAGAAAATAACGTTTAATTGTGATATTCAATATATAAGAAAACATCCTTCTCCTTGCCAAGAGATTATAGTGAATGGATAAAGTTCAATTTATATTGTGCCAAATAGGAGCATACCTATTCTTTACCCTTTGGTCCAGGCATAAAGAACATTNAATACTATGGACTAAGATTTAATAAAAAGTAATACTTCCACTACAATGACGTTCAAGTTGCTTATCTGTCACTAATAGGCAATTGAAATAAGTAGATAATTTGGATAATAACTAATTATAGAAAATAACNTCCATGCAAACTATAACAAGTAAATAACTTATCTCTAAATTTCTCCCCAAGAACACTCCTCGAAGTTCTTTGAATCTCTTCCTTTCTTTACAACACACAGAATTCCTCTTCGAAGTAGCAAAGAGGAAGAAATCTCTCACTTTCCCTCCACTCTTACAATTGTGAATCTCTTCCTTTCTTTACAACACACAGAATTCGTCTTCGAAGTAGCAAGGAGGAAGAAATAATCTCTTCCTTTCTTTACAACACACAGAATTCCTCTTCAAAGTAGCAAGGGGGAAGAAATCTCAAATCTCTTCCTTTCTTTCTCTAAATTTCTCCCCAAGAACACTCCTCGAAGTTCCTCTGAATCTCTTCCTTTCTTTACAACACACAAATTCCTCTTCGAAGTAGCAAGGAGGAAGAAATCTCTCACTTTCTCTCCACTCTTACAATCTCCTTTCTCTTCGAAGTAGCAAGGAGGAAGAAATCTCTCACTTTCCCTCCACTCTTACAATCTCTCCAAGAATTACTCACAATATTTACACACTATTGGAACCTTTCTAACCTTCCGGACTCCAAAAGTCTCCAAAAGTCTCCTCTCAGTTTTGGCCAAAATGTTCTCTTTAAAGATGTGGATGAGTTTTCCCAAGAGTTGCTTACGCACCCCTCCAAAATTTGATCTTATCCATTGTACATGTCACATAATCGTTGATTCTGCCGTCGGCGGCCTCGATGGCGTTGTTGGCGGCCTTATGGAAAATTTGTCCTGTAGCCTCGGGAAAAGCTCGTCGTCGGTGACCTCAATGGTGCCGTCGGTGACCTCGATGGCGCCGTCGGCGCCCAAGTGCAATTCTCCACATTTTGGTCTTTTTTGCTCCAAATTCGCTCCTTTTTGCATCTTTTTGCTCCATTGACCTTAATTCATCATTCCCTCTGCAATACATCAAAAATACCTTTCTTTAAAGTGTATTATCATTAAAAAACAGTATAAAAGAGGTATGAAAATCTCAACATATTTTCCTTTGGTCAATATACTGGTTATCACCAAATATAAACTGCTCCTGAGGATCAAGATAAAAAAACTTTTACCAGTCCTTATGGTACATTTGCTTTTAAAAAAATGCCCTTTGGTTTATGCAATGTACCTGCTACATTCCAAGGATATATGATGGCTCTATTTTGTGATTTAATTGAAAATGGGATTGAAGTGTTTTTGGATGAGTTTTCAATCTTTGGAACTTCATTTGACTTATGTTTAGAACATCTATCGAAAGTTCTTAAGCACTGTGAAGAAATAAATTTAGTCCTTAATTAAAAAAAAATGTCAATTTATGGTAGCAGGAGGAATAGTTTTAGGACCTCAAATTTCAAAAAATGGTATGGAAGTAGACCCTGCAAAGTTCAAGTGATCACTAATTTACCTTACCCAACTAGTGTAAAAGAAATTAGGAGTTTTTTAAGACATGCTGGATTCTACGTGCAATATTTTAAAGACTTTTCAAAAATTGCTAAGCCTCTATGTCATTTACTTGAAAAGATGTAATTATTAATTTTGATGAAGAGTGCCTAAAAGCTTTTGAATTATTAAAAGAAAAATTAGTCACTACACCAATTATTGTTGTAACAGATTGGGAAAATCCTTTTAAATTAATGTTTGAAGCTAGTGATTATGCTATTGGAGTCGTTTTAGGATAGAAGCATTATAAGATTTTCAAAGTTATCTACTACGCTAGTAGAACTCTTAATGAAGCTCAAATTAATTATACCACAACTGAGAAAGAGTTATTAATAATAGTATATGCTTTTGATAAATTTAGATCATACTTTATTGGAACGAAATGTATTGTGCATACAGATCATTCTGCTATTAAATATTTAATGAAAAAGAAGGATGCAAAACCTAGGCTGATATGATGGATTTTTTTTTGCAAGAATTTGATTTTGAAATCATAGATAGAAATGGGGCTGAGAATCAAATTGCTGATCATCTGTCCGAACTTGAATTAGAAAAACCACTCTATTTTGATAAAGAGATTAATGAACATTTTTTAGATGAAAAATTTTTCAATTAATGAGTGGCGTATTCCATGGTTTGCAAACATTGTCAACTTCATTGTTTGTGATATTATACCATATGGAATGACATACCAACAGAAGAGGAAATTTTTATCTGAAGCTAAGACTTATTTTTGGGATGACCCATTTTTATATAAACAAAGAAAAGATCTTATTATTTGAAGATGTGTGCCTTTAGAAGAAACTTCAGAAATTATCCAAAAATGTTATAATTTTGATTTTGTGAGACATTTTGGTGTTGATAAAGCAACATACAAAATTTCATAATCTGGATTATATTGGCCTACAATTTTTAGAGATGTTAATCTTTATATCAAAATTTGTGATCGATGTCAACGAGTAGGAAATATTTCTAGGACGAATGTGATACAATTTTTTACTCAACTTAAAATTCCACATATTGATCTTAACCTCTAGCATTTAGTAGGTAAGATCATTATAAGAGAATTCAAAAAGAGTCCTTATAGGATTACTTGGCTTTAGGGTCGACCCTGGATGTTGACTTGGAACTAGGATACACCATATCTTCACAATGCATTAATCCATGGTTCATTTAGAATGTATATCTATCCAATTCTATGTGAAATGCCTAACTTAGTCTTTTGCCCCTAGGCACCTTCAAATTAC
>JXCR01149067.1:0-13133 GCA_002079205.1 Phalaenopsis hybrid cultivar
TTCATGGTGAAAAGTGAAGAAAAATCTATGGAAATTGCTTTGGAAGTTTAGTTAGTGCTTTTAGAAGTTTAGTTAGTGCTTTTGGCTTGATTTTTAAAGTTATTTTTGGAATTTATCAAATTTGTAGAATGACACTAAGAATGAAAAGGTGTAGAGGAAAGAGCTCATTCGATTCGAGCATGTTTGTCAGTTCAAAAGCTCAGGATCAATATAGTAACGCTCTACAGTCATGAAAATTGATTCAGGAGCGATGTTTTAAAAGTCCAGGTGGAGAGGTAGAAGACCTGATAGTCCGCCGATAGTGGGAACAGTTCTGTTGTTTCTCTGTCGTCGCAGAGATTTTTGTTGTGAGGGAGTTTTATGCAAATCTTCCAGAGGTTGAAGACGATCGAGTTATGGTTAGAGGGAAGTTGATACCTTTTACTCAAGAGGTAATCAACTTGTTTTACCATTTACCACCGGAGACTTTATGTTTTTATGCGAATTATAGTCCTAGTGAAGCGGAGTTAAACGAGATTATTTCATATTTGACTATTGGGAGAGGACTTTGAAGATTACCAATGAGAGGAGAGTAAATTTCTCAACTTCAAAGTTATGTGCACCTTTAAAGGCCTGACACTATTTCATTTTCTGCTCGTCTGCTTCTAACCAATCATCTTAGTGAAGTGACCAGAGAGAGAGCAACGTTGAATTATTGTATTCAGGAGGGAAAGCCCATCAACATAGGGGCTTTGATCTATCACACTATCATCAGTTCAGCTGTTGCTGCTACTACTGCAGGTATGAGATTTGCTTCTTTGATATTTTCATTATGCGAGCAGGCTGGAGTGAAGTATGATAGTTGGGGGAAAGTTCTGTTACCTTTAAAGCCCATTACGAAGGTAAATGTGAAGACTTATTCTGAGCATTCGATTTTCGGCTGGAGAGGAGGATTTTCCAGAAGTTATGGATTAGAGGCGTTTGCTGCATCTACCTCTGCTGCATCTTCATCACGACTATCTACTTCTCGTGCTTCTACATCTAGAGGCGATACCGAGACTTAGGATAGTTATTGCTGAAGATGATGGACAATATCAATTTTACCGCTGATAAGGTACAAAATTTAGAGCATTTTGCAGATCATACACATGATTATAATAGAAGGAAGATTGATTGTGAAGAGAAATTCCACTCATCTTTGGAAAGCCTGATTAGAGGTGAACCAGGAGTGCAATTTCCTCCATATCCTTGATATCCTGATTATGAGCCTGCAGAAAAATTGTACAACAGTGATTCTGAGGATGAAGAGTAGAGCCGAGAGATTCATTTTATGACTGTAATATGATGTGAACTATGTGGTCTGAGCTTGCTATATTTGCATCTGTGTGTTGTTTTTGGACTATGATTTATGTTGTGTTTTGAATTTTTATGTTCTATTGTTGTTATGATTGTTGTGTTAGATAATATTTCGTTTTATTTTTAAATTTTAGGGTAGTAGCTGTTGTTTTGTGTTCAGTACTGTGATTTAATTAGTTTAGAACTTAACTTAATTTCATATTTGTTATGAAGTAGAAAATTTTGTTAGCTTAGATTTTAAACTCGAACTTCAGAAACTGCTGCCCTGTATTTTTTTTATCATGTTAGTGTGTTGTTTACTTTTATACCCACTGTTTAGAAGTCTATTGAATCTCAACATGTTAAACTAAAATGAAAATATAGAAAATTTGATCAAAAATTAATTTTATTCCTGCCTTTAGTTTTATACTTGTATAATTAAGATGTTAAAATTCATGTTAGCATGTTACTTTTAAATTTCCATTCCTTCTTATATATATCTAATGCTAAGCTGTTTAATCTGTTAAAAATTTAAGTTTGTGGGGGATGAAAAATATTTTCAAAACTGAAATTTTATTTGTTCTCAAATGTTCTACAAATGAATTTGATTTTAAAAGAAAAATTGATTATTTATATTAAGTTATATTAGGGAAGTAAAATTTGATTTTAGAAATTAGTAAGAAAATTTAGTTAAAATTTTAAGTAATGAAGAAAAACTTTAAGTTAAAAATTTTTAGGAAGTAAAATTTGATTTTAGAAATGATTAAGAAAATTTAGTTAAAATTTTAAGTAATGAAGAAAAACTTTAAGTTAAAAATTTTTAGATAGAAATGAGTAAAAAAATTTAGTTAAAATTTTAAGTAATGAAGAAAAACTTTAAGTTAAAAATTTTTAGTATAGAAAAAATGATTTTAATTATATGTGACTGTCTTTTAGTAAGCAAAATTGTATTTTTGAAAAACTTAGATAATTTAGACTTTTATTTTTTATACTTAAATTTCTTTTATTAAAATGACTTTCAAAACTATTATTATATCTATATGTAAAAGTTTTATATCAAAACCTTACTTTAGAAAAGGAGAAGTGGAATTCAAAATCATTAAAAACATATCTAGATATAGTAATCCTTGCCTGAAAAAGAAAAAAAAAAGAAAAAAAAAAGAAGAAAAAGAAAAAGAAAAGAAATAAGAAAGAAAAGAAAAAGAAAAGAAAAGAAATGTAAGGGAGGAGAAGCTTGAAGATTAGTGTCTAATCAAAAATTGGTTCTACATTTGATCTTTTTAAAGTATAAGACTTAGTAAAATCTTAAGCTTATAAATATAATATAGTAAGTAAGATTATTTTTAATAAAAATTTTTAAGTAGAGAAAATAAAAGAACTAAAATTTGAATTTAGAGAACTTACAATATTTCTGAGTTAGATAGAAACTCATATTTTCATAGTTCTTAACATTAAAAATTTTTAAACTTTAAGTTGATTTCATTTACTTTTTTTTTTCTAAATTGGACTACTATATTTCTAAATCTAAATTTTAGTAACTCCTAAAGAAACTCATATACATATCATACATATTTGGTTTTTAAAGATTAAAGTGTCACTTGAGGACAAGTAACATTTTAAGTTTTGGGGATTTTGATATACTTAAAATATATAGTGTTTTTAGACACATTTTATACATATTTTTGAGATATTGGACTTTAATGGAAGGTATTTTTGTGTTTTTCTTGCATATACAAGTAAAAATGGAAAAAAATGCTTAAAGGAGTGAAAAAGATTCAAATTTGGAGAAAAAAGATAAAAAATTGTGCAAAAGAGTTTTGGCGCCTAAGCGCCAGATCTGGCGCTTAAGCGTGGGTTAAACAAAGAAGGTTGCGCCTAAGCACCGAGACCCCGCGCTTAAGTGCCAGTGGCAGTTACTAGACGAGTAAAATTGATTTTCGCAAATTTTGAAGAGGTTTTGAGGCACCCATTGGCTTAATAGGTGGTTGTAACCACCATGGACAAAATTTATCGTGAAAGGATGTGTCTCTTAGGCAAATACAATCAATGCACATTTTGAAGAGATCCCAAGGCACCTCTTGGAAAACTATAAAAGAAAGAAAAGAGGACTTACAAAAGAGTCCTAAAAATATTGACAAGTTTTGAAAGTTCTTCTCTGAGGAGTTAGTTCGGAGAGATTTTTCAGGAATCACTTTTTATTTACTTTATCCTTTTTGTTATTTTGTTTTGAGTGATTGTAAAAGAGAAGCGATTCAAAGGAACTTCAAGAGTTTGGTGGAACACTTGAGATAAGTTTTTATCTTTTTGTTTTAGACTACTTTTATTTTTAATCGAGACTTATTGTTGGTTTGACAATGATTTCTTCTTTTAAACTAAAGTGTGGTTTTTTCATGGATTATGAGTAGTTTTCTTTATCTTTCTCCTTAAAATGATAAGTAATTAAAGTGTTTATGAATTCTGAATAGTTTTCTTTATCTTTATTCTTAAAATAATAAGTAATTAAGTTTTTGATGGAAGTTATGGAGAGTATTGATCTTTAATGTTGGAACAAGTTGTGATGATTTAAATCCACGCACTTCATTTACTTCTTGATTTGGCCAGTCCAAATGTTAAAATTTTTTGTGAGAACATGTAAGAATCGGGCTGGTATTGTTTCAGTCAACAATTGAAAAGAATCACATGAGGTTGTATGAATGAGAATGTAATTCATATGATTGAGTGCAAACAAATAGAGAAATATTCATTGATGAGTGTAGAGTTAGAGGACTTTAAAGTGACAGGTCAAAGCCCCCAACTTGGTTTATTGTTTTAGGTTCTGATACAAGAATATTAGCCCCCAGGTGGATGAAATCGAGGGAACTCTAGAGTGAGAGCTAGTATCTTCCCTGCCTAGCCGGTCTTCAGAACTATTCAAACTTTAAATTAACCAATGTTCTTTATATCATCTTTGGTAATGATAAATAATGTTATTGCTAATATTTGGCACAACACAATTTGCATACTTCCACAATATAATTTCTATACTTATTACTGATTCATGATAAGAAGAAAGATAATTTCATATTAAACACTTTTCTTCTACAATAGTTATCTTTTTATTGTTTTGTTAAAATATCAAAAATTTTAAAAATATTTTAATTTCAAATTCCTACAAAAATCGTTTTAAGTTTAAGTAATTATCTTTTTAAAAATATAAAAACTTTCTAAAAAGTGCATATTGCATAATCTTATTTGTGGGTTCGATATTCAGCCCTTAATTAAAAAGTCAAATATTACTTGATAACGATACGTATACTTTCGTAGTATCTCAATATAAATATATATAAATTAAAAAGTTAAATTCTTATTTTTCTTTGGAATCAAGTTTTTGGTTTTGTTACAAAATAAGGAATTATAAGTGAAAAATATCATCATAATTATTGCTATACTATGCATAAGCATTAAGTATCTAGGGATCAAGATTTTGGCGTCGTTGCCGGGGATTAAAATGTTCAATTAGTGGTGTGAACTTAATAAATCGTTACATATACGAAATATCGGGATCAATATGCTTAGTCAATCACTATTACTTTTTCAATTACATTCTCAACTTTGTCTTCTTATTATGTTACACTTTGATCACTAAGGCTTAGTAAACTTTGATGAGCCTAGAAGTTGTAGGAAATAAGATTAAGCCTTAGTCTAACCTATTATGGTAGAGAGCTAAATATGAGAATTTGTAGTGGTTATGAGGCATTGCATTGGTGTTGACGTCACCTTTTTTTAAGTCTTGTTTTCCTTCTTTAGAAGACTAGGATCTAGCCATAAGATTTTTCTATTGACTATTCCTAGATAACTAGTTAGAGAACCCTCACCATTAGAAATTCCAAATGCCTATTTTCTCTCATAAAGTTTCACATGTTGGTTCAAACCTCTAGTAGGTGCAGCCAATATGGGGGAGCTCAAGGAGAGTCCCCATAAGACTATTTGGCCTTAGGGTTAACCGTAGGTGGTGTGCTTTGACCAATCTTGCACATGCACTTGAACCCCTCGCTTTCACTCACAACCTAAAACCCTTAACCAAACCTGCTTAGCTTGATCCCCTACTATTTTGGAATCTCATGTGGATGGCCCCCCACACTTTTAAAACCCCTAATTTTGCCCCAAACTTCAAATTCCTCTAAATTGAACTTCATAACACCTCAATCTTCAACCCAATTTATTCTCAAATGACTTGTGACAATACCATACACCAAATTGACCATTCAATTGACTTAGATCCAAGCTTTAGCTAAGGCCAAGCCCAAGTTTAAGTCAAACCCCAAGTTTTGAACCCAATCCCTAAACTCACCTTGAACCATTTGATCTAGCCTAAACTTGGCCTCCATAGGCGCAAGTTAGACCTTAAGGACCAGCCTAGATCCACCTTACCCACCCTAAGGGTGCCATGAACCAAGGGTCTATTGAATTAGTGGATTTCTTCCTAAATTTGACTAAACCAAGGGAGATTCTTCCCACCAGCCTTCCTAAGCCCCCAAACCATTAAAATTAAACCTTCTGGCTCACCTGAACCAACTAGCCACTACCTCATCTCTGTTTAGCTGCCCTAGTCGCTAGAGAGATCAAAACCGAGAAGACCACCCCACCTTTGAACTCAAATTTTAACCCATCCTATGTGGCTAGCCTTGATTGTTTACTGCGCTTCTTAGTACTCCACATAGGCTTATTCGCACCAGCCAATCAAGGCTTGAGGACTCACCATTAGCCTCAGCTATAAGTCCCCCCTCCACAGCTAGGCGTGGAGAAGATCTAATTCATTGGGGAAACTTTGTCAAAATCCTTCCAGAGCTTCTCCAAACTTCCCTGAGTTCAATCCTTCCATTTTCAGCACTCCACCCTACTGCCTGAGCTTATTTCAAACTTGAAATCCAGGGCCTTTTCTGTCATCACATAAAACTCCACGAAAGCCCAAATTGAACCACTCTTGAGCTTCCTCAGACCAAACGAGGAAGTTCTCCATCAAAACCACGACCGCATTACCTGTTGATCGAAATCATACATATACCTTACACTAGCTTAAATAAACACTTCAAGGAGGTTCGTTGGACTACAAGGAAGCTTCCACAAGCCCCCAATCGAGGCCTCACCTTTTGGGCGAAGGTATAATCCACTAACTCTAAAATATTCCCTCAGTTTCAATAATTGTGAAGAGAATGTTTATTTTACCTGCATCTAACTGTATGGATTTGTTCGTCTCAATTAGATGAAGCTATAACAACAAACTGTGAGTGATTTGGTTGAGTATTAAGTTAGATCAAAGCGTTTTGGTTTGGGCGGCTCTCGGTTTAGAACACACGGGGCTGATGAACGGATTGCATCCATTTGCACATGTATTGATCCAACGACAGAGGAGGTGTTGGAGGAAGACAAGGTTCATAAAGTGCGAGCTGAGTCAATGCTGATGCAGAAGGCAACGTTAAATGGGAGCGCTTCGCGTGGTTTTTCAGAGATGTCGTAGGCTGGCGTGGATGCTGTGTGAATAAGTAGAAAAATAGAGTATTTTTTATTTAAATTAATTCAAAAACTTTAAAAATTCGTAACTTGGTGTAGGAAAATCATAAAAATAAAATAAAAACATCATCTTGCTCAACGAACAGAGGAGAATATAATAGAGCAAAAATAAAAATTATTTTACTTGTCTTTTATTTTTAATTAATTAAATACTCTCTGCAATGTCTTAAGTTTACATAAGTGAATAGTAGACATCATGACTTGAAATTTTAGGGGTTTATTCCTCATGTCAGTGAGGGTGTCCTCTGTTTTTTTCTTGGTCAGAGGACACCTCTATCTTTCAAATCCTAATTTTCAAACCTAGTCGTCTATTTTTGTTTAGAATAATTATATAAATTAAAATACATGTCAGAAAAATATGGGATTTGTTTTGATAGATTCCATGTGATCAGAGGACTCTAGGAAAAATATAAACTGAATTTTGATAGTTATTTGCATTACTATAGCTAATTAAATCATTTTAAATCATAAAAATTGAAATAAATATAATATAATTCAAAAATTACAAAAAATGATTCCACACTGTACATAATGATTATTTTAACTCATTGTAAAAATTAGAAATCTATTTTAGTTGATTTGATCACTAAAGTCTATTTTTCAAGTAAAATAGGATTTTTTTTGCATTGAAATAATTATAGTAAACAAAGTATGATATGAAAAATTATGAAAATTAGTTTTCTGAATAATATATTTTCTATTTAATTAATCTAAAAAATCAATAAACACTTACAATAATTAAAACATAATTTTAAAAATCATGAAATTTCGTCCAAGTGGTCCTCTGAGTTAGGTTAAATTCCAATAATTTTCTAATGAACAGAAACTTTACTTTGATTGATTTAATAAAATAATATTAAAAATCCGATTTTTGAGCTAAAATATTTATGTAAATTAAAAAAGGCAAAATGGTAGTTTTGGTATTTTGATGTCGTAATTAAATTTTAGGTTAAATCAAATGGAAAATGGGTAATTTTGATTATAATAAACGCTTGAATGTTTGAAACGTAATGGGTTAGTAGGTAGAAACCAACTTGTTACATTTTTATGATAAGGGTAAAATTATAATTTTATAAATTATTGTCACTTGGAGGATAATTCAATGGAATGATATTTGAGTAGTGGGCTTTAGTTAGGAAGAGGATAATTCACTTATTTGAAGTCCCTAATTGGTGATTAGATGATGAGCATGATCTTTTAATAAGAAGTAAATACCTTTAATTTAACATTTTGATTATTAAAAATTTACCATGAGGATTGAATCTAAGGGCTTGGTGGTGAGCTAGGCTTGATATTTAAACTTGTTTAATGAGGTTTGGAAAAAAAAAAGAAACATTATTAACTAATGAACATCTCTAAACACTACGAGCCCCATTTTAATTGTAAGCACAAGTTCTTTAATGACTTGAACTTGTTTTAGGGGCACCCACTTACATAACTCTTAAATAAAATGTTAAGTGAATGTTCGAGTACCCCGCTCTTAGGATAATTAAGATATTATGTTTCATTGAGCATAGGGTCTATTAATTCATTGAAGTTTAAATTTAACTTCGAATGATTAATTGAATAATGTAATAAGCTCAAATGAACTCGAAACATTTCAAAGGGTTTTAAAAGTTGTTTAGGGTTATGCCTTGAACGCTTTTACGATCGTTTGGATATTTTGAAGGACAATTAAACTTATTATACTTTACTCTAGAAAATCATCCGTTGAAATTTATAAGGACCCTCCAAGTTATGTCTCAGGGCCTGATAATTCACCTAATTCAATAGAAGTACCTTACACTACTTATATTATATTAATTAACCCAATGCTAAAAAAATTGAGTCTTCTCTAACGTATTTAAATCCTTGTGAGCAACTAGGGATAATTGTTTTTGCCACGTATGGATCATCGGTCTTGTGTAAATCTGAGGTCTAGGTGCATAGGACAATGACGCTGATGCTAAAGTGTGCTAAAATGAGGGATACGATGTGAAATTTTAGAACAATTTTTCATATCTCAAGGACCTTTAATAAAAAGAGTGGATAAGGACTGATGATACTATTCGACGATTCCTGAGAAGATGATCGCCCCCGATACTCTTAGGTTGTTTGCAGTCCTAACTCGATGAAGTTGATTAACCTGTGGACTACACTACTTTACAAAATGTTTTAAACAAAAATCTCTTTTACAAGATAAAATACATTTTATATGCATGAAAATTAAATTTAAAAATGAGAACTTATAAAGGTTCACAATTAATTACTTGGATCGAGGTTAGGACTGCTCTCCATAGATGATGGGTTGGTAGCTCTTCCTTAAGGTCGGGAAGCACAGTCCAGCTCTGATCCCCCCCACACTTACCAATGTCTTACACCCAGTTTTGGTCTACCATATGTGACAACGAGTTTCTTTTTACTCTTGAATTGCCACGACTAGTTTTTCTGCCTTTTTCGTACCGGATGCTTTGATTTACTTTCCTTCAATTTATTTAAATTTCTAGAAAATATATATTACTTTTTTATGCTAACTATGCAGCGGTAGCGGAAGCTCAGGTATGCATTTATTTTATGCAATGCAGTTTTACTTATTT
Source organism: Phalaenopsis hybrid cultivar (assembly GCA_002079205.1). NCBI lineage: Eukaryota > Viridiplantae > Streptophyta > Magnoliopsida > Asparagales > Orchidaceae > Phalaenopsis > Phalaenopsis hybrid cultivar. Next base: position 9,441 of record JXCR01149067.1, read on the forward strand.
ACTTTACAATATTTTCTTATCTGTATTTATTTAATTTACTTGCAACATTAAACCAAAACTGAAAATTACAAAACCTGTTTTGAAAATTAAACAAAACTTTTCAAAATAAAAGAAAAGCATAATACATTCTTCTGAATTTACTCGAGTCCCTCATATGAGGTAACCCATAGTTGTTAACGAGATCTCCATAGTTTAAATGAGCTTAACAACTCATTTAGACTAAATAAATTCAAAAGAAAATAATGAAACCAGAACGAGGGAACTGTGGGATCCTAACTGGTGTCGCTCTAATCAACTTTAATCCCCCCATTGTGCTTGAACAAAAAAAACTTGTCACACATGGTAAAACCTTTTGGACCTTAGAATTTATGACTGCTACTTTGACAGGGAGTTTGAAACTACTTCATGGGCAGCATGATGAAGATGTACAGAAGAATAACGTCAAGAGAGCAAGTGCATTTACAATCGTAATCTTTCCTTAGAATTCCAATAAAAAGCTATAGAATATCAATGTTGTTTGCCTAGGAGAACATTAATCATCACCTCATCTTTAGGCCTTTGCACAAGCATATTGTGCAATTTAAGCCCTAAATCATCTTAAGTCTTCGATGTTATCATTTGCCATGAGATAAACCCTCATATCTTCCAGGTTGTTTGTATGACTGTGTCATGCAAACGTATGCTCTAATTAATAATAATTCACAGGATGAAAAATTTAATAATAATTCCTCGAAATGAAAACCAAACCATAAGATAGCTTGGGAAGTCACCGATGTTCACCTCAGGATCTGTGACATCTCTTAGTTTTTTCTCTTTTTTGATTGTACAATAATTGTTCCAAACTTGAGCCTCTCCTGCTTGATACTTCTTTGTCAGACCTTCAAAAGCGTTATCCTTTAGATTTCTTGAAGACAATATTTTCTTATCTAAATCGAGCATTTTCTTAGGTGACCTTGGTCATTTAAGATGTAATTGCCTATCCAACTATATGTGATTTAAGTGGAAAGATTTTTTAAGTGATCAAGTGGAAAGATTTCTTAAGTGATCAGGAATCCATCTTACAACACCTTTACTTGATCACTTAAATCACATAAAGCTTTTCCAGAAAATCTTTCGCTAATAACATAAGGAATAGTATAACCTACAGGATCTTTAAGTTTTTTAGGAAGCTTCTTCTGAATTATAACTCTACACTCTTCACTGAGTGCAACGGTCTCATTTTCAACAAACTTTCTTTTCTTATTAAGTATATCCTTCATGAACTTCACATAGATTGGCATTTGTTCTAAGGCTTCAACAAATCGAATGTTTATCGTTAATTTCCTCAATAACTACAAAAAATTTGAAAATTTGTTCTCTATTTTTCTGTTTCAATTTTTTAGGAAATGGAGGTGGTGGTATTTCTACAGTGATTTTCAATGATTTAATAGGACATTCTGAATCAAAATAAAAAATGTTCACTAAATTTTTCATTTTCCCCCTCATCTTTTTCAACTTGATCTACTTCTTTTTGAACTCTGGTTTCCAATTCTCTTACACTTCGCAATTGAATAGCCTTAATTTGCTTTTTGTTCTGATCTTTAAGATTTACTTCAACATTAAAAGGCTCGTTCCTGGATGTCTATTACTAAGTGCAGTAGCAATACATCCCAATTTATTTTCTATGTCTCTAATTGCAACTCCTTGACTTTCTAATAAACTTGCCATTTACAATATCAATTCTTTCATTTGACAACTTTTCTCCTTATTTTGTAAATTAATAAAACATAGAGGGTAATAAGGTTTATAAGTTTGATTTTCTTGATTGTTGGAGTTTCTCAATAGTTTCGCAGTGTTGTTCCCCCATTTTGGATTTGTAGCTTTAGAGTTATTATTACTCCAACTAAAATTTTGTTGATTCTTCCAACCAGGATTATAATAATTGTCATAAGGATTATTAGAAAAATTATTTATTGCATTTAAGTTTTCATAAGAAGATTGAGATTCTATCATTTGTCTCAATGAGTTTTCCTTAAACACAGAAGATGTCTGACAATAATTCATTCCATAATGATCTTTCTTCTTTGATATAGTAGCTATTTGGGAAGCTAACATAGATATTGCATTCGAATCATGAATACTAGCTACTCTTTTTATATTTACTCTTTCAGAGGGCCATTAAAAATTATTAGTAGCCTATGATTCATTGAATGGTTTTGACATTAATTATCTACCAGCAGCAGCGTCAATTATCAATCTTTGAGATCCAACCAGTCCATTATAAAAAGTTTGAATTATTAACAAATCTAGCAACGCATGGTGTGGACACTTCCGAAGGAGATTTTTAAATATTTCTCAGGCTTCATAAATTGATTCCTCTTGAAACTGAAAAAAAGATGTAATATCGTTTCTAAACTTACAATTTTTTAAGGTGGGAAATATATATAAATAATTTTTTTTGTGATAAGTCTCTAAGTTCTAATAGATCCAGGAGTTAACGAGTTTAACCACTTCTTAGTTTTATCCCTTAGTGAAAATGTAAAAAATCTAAGTCTGACGGTATCATTCGACGCTCCATCAAATTTAAAAGTAGCAGACAATTTTAGAAAACTAGCAAGGTATAAATTAGGATCTTCAGTTGGTTTTTCTCTAAATTGATTATTTTGTACCATTGGATAATATTAAGTTTAAGCTCAAATGAACTGGCAGCTATAACTGGGTTTTGTATACTCAAATGAATTTCATCTGTTGTAGGATTAGTATAATCTCTCAAAGGTCTCTAATGATGTTCATATTTATTTCCAACATTACTCAAATTGTATGTTATTTTGCAAATATGCTCAATCTCTTTTTGTTATTTTTGAATTTTTCTAATAGTTCTTTCTAACTTAGAATCATAAGACACCAAATCTTCAGATCTTACATTACGCATAAACAAAGACAATAAGTAATTAAAATGAGCAAACACACTAAAATATGAAAATATTCAAACTAAACTACAAACACTCTTTTTTTAGTTTAAAATAAAAATAATTTAAATTATAAAATAACTTACTACAACATTTCATTTCTTCCCAAGCAACAGGGCCAAAAACTTGATACGGATAGATGTAGTGTGTTAATTTTGCAAATATTTATCAATATTGCAAAATATCACAGCAGATACAACAGTAAATATGCAAATTAATCCTAACAAAAATAATTGTAACAAAATTTGTTTTATATTTGAAAAATCTTTAAACTGTCAAATCCCCTAAAATAATACAAGTATATGTATCACTCAAGTAATAAAGGGCTCTAATGGAGTCCTAGATATCGATCCCACGGGGAAGTTGGAAATTCTTATGAGTAAGCTTTTAAGATTACAATGTAAACTACAATTTTAAACTACAAAAGTGAAGTGCTAAATTTGAATATAAAGTAATATAGTGAATGCTAAATAAAAAGCAGTAAAAGACAAAGTTAATTAAGCTAATTGCTAAACTTTCAAAAGTAAAATTACTAAAAAATAAACAAAGTTTTTATGACAAAAAGTTTAAATTTAAGAAAGCATGCTTTCCATTTACAATGAGTATATGAATTTTGAAGAAATTAAAATCATTTGAATATATATATATATATATATATATATATATATATATATATATATATATATATATATATATATATATATATATATATATATATATATATATATATATATATATATATATA
>JXCR01149067.1:37452-61202 GCA_002079205.1 Phalaenopsis hybrid cultivar
AGTATCTAAGTGTCTACAGCTTTTCCAAATGCATTCTGGTTTGAATTTTAACCAAGATAAATGCAGTTTCTACTTTAACTAGCATACCCCTCTGATGCAAAAAAAATTGGATCCTTGATTATACCAAATTCATTAGTTCCATATTGCCCATCAAGTATCTTGGACTTCAATTGTTGAAAGGTAGATCTAAGCAAACACAATTTGAAGAAGTGTTGGGGAAGACTCTGCCACCCTTTCTAGTTAGACACACTCATAACTTTCTAATGGGGGTATGAATTATATTGTTGAAGAGCATTCTTACAACTTTTTCCTCCTATATTGTCAAAATGACCAGTATGAAAAAAAGCACTCAATTGCAATTGGAAAGGGTTTTTAATAGATTTTTGTGGGCTGGTCAAAGGCAACAACTTCATTGGGCTAGCTGACAGAAATTAGCTAAACCCACAATGGCTGGGGGGATTGGTTTCAAAGGTCTGCAACACCTTCTACATGTCAACATGTGCAAGATTTGGATCTCAAAGAGCAAAATTCTCTTTGGGCAAAATTCATGCTGGGAAAATATTGCAAGGATTGTCTTCCTAATAGTGTGAACAAAAAGCTTGGAGACTCCAGGGTATGAGTTAATATGCTGAAAGTCAGAAACCAGGCTGAAGATCTATTCATCTGGGATATTGGCAACGGTAAGATTAATTTCTGGCTTGATTTTTGGTGTCCTAAAGAGATGCTACAACCTATCACTGATCATATTAATACCCAATTAACTGTTGCTGACTGTTAGNGGTTAATATGCTGAAAGTCAGAAACCAGGCTGAAGATCTATTCATATGGGATATTGGCAACGGTAAGATTAATTTCTGGCTTGATTTCTGGTGTCCTAAAGAGATGCTACAACCTATCACTGATCATATTAATACCCAATTAACTGTTGCTGACTGTTAGGATGGAAACCACTGGTCATTGCCTTTGCTTCAAACCATTCTAAAACCTCATTCTGCTATGCAAGTTAACAGAATTCAGTTTGACATATCTAGAGCTTACAGATTGGTCTGGTAGGGTTGTAAGCTTCAGAGCCTCACTAAATCAATCTATTATAAACTCAACGCTTGGGAACAAAAGCCTTTGGGGGGGGGGTTTATTTGGCAGAAAAACTTATCCCCTTCTATGTCTTTTTTTATTTGGAGGATTCTCAATGGCCTGCTCCCCACTGATGAAATCCTTATACTCAAGGGTCAGAGGGATCCTTCTAAACATTATTTATGTGGGGAGGAGGAGGAATCTATTCCTCATTTATTCTTCAAATGCAGATTTTCTAAAGAGGTTTGGGCTAAATTCTGTCAAAGTCTCGCACTGAATACTATTCATTTGGAATGGACTAATATTGTTTTCTGCTGGAAGAGTTGGAAGGCTGCTAAAGTTGGAACAATTCCTTTTATGGTGGCCTGGTTCCTTTGGATGGCCAGGAACAAGGCCAAGTTTGATGGTCAAACCAGAACTCATTCACAAGTAACTAGACAATGTATTTCTTATCTGCACAAGTTAATACAATACCAAAATTTCTTATGTATTTGTTCCCCTCCCCCACTTGGTAGGCCTCCTTCTCCCAGGATAACTACTGTTTATTGGTTCCCCCATCTGTCCTTTCATAAAAATTAACACTGATGGTAGTTTTTCTCAATTGGGGGCTGGGGTGGGGGTGTGTTTAGGAATCATCTTGGACACTGCCTCCTGTTTTTTCAGGTTCCGGTTTGTGTTGTTGATGCCCTTAAAGCTGAGTTGATTATCGTGTATTGGGCCCTCACCTTTGCTAAGATGAATCACTGGCATAATTTACTTCTTAAAGGAGATTCAGAGGTTCTTATACAAATGTTACAGGATGGAAGGCACTCCTCTTGGTACCATTTACAATGGTTAAGAAGATTCTGACCATGTTGACTAGTTTGAAGGTTCAGCTTGCCTTTATTTATAAGGAAGGGAACAAACCTGCTAATTGGTTTGCCATGAATGGTCTTTTTTCCCTTGAAAGTCTTGTTTCTTACTCCCCACTTGCTCCTCTTCGTTTTTTTCTGGCTGGAGATGCTTTACATGCTCCCAACCTAAGAGTTGTAACCTGAGGTTTTCTTAATGAAATATTTAAATTTTGTTTTAAATATATATATAGATATATATTAATAAATTTAACTATTATTTAATATTGAATAAGAAATTTAAACCTATACTTAAAATTTTCATTTATACCACTCAAATGTTTTATGTGAAATTTAAAATTGTACCATTTTAAATTTTTTAAAATATATTCTTGTGTGTGGTATAAATGTAAAATGCAACGTTTATGTGCTAGATCCGTAAATATAAATGATGCTAAATAATAGTCTACAAACTGCAGGAGCCAATTTCCACTGTATTAGAATAAAAAATAATTCTTCATAATCTTTAAGAAATAGTTTTAAGCCTTAACTTTAATTAAAAATATTACAGAATTACAAATACACATCTCACGTAGCGGTGAGTATCAGGAGCGTAAAAAAAAGTTTAAACCAATTACAATGACGATTAATAAGATGATTATATTATTGTTAACATTCACACAACGTTGCTCCCGAGCTAGATTTTCCTCACATGATGTTCTCAATTCCTGATTATCGTCGTCGGGGGAATCCATCAAACTGTCCTCCCAACAGAAAAAGTTACACTGTTCTGTGAGGCTCCGTGGGCAGCTATAGAACTTTCTGCAGTAGCTATGCACCCGACGTGACATCATCAGGGAAGTTTGGAGGCCACAGTGGCATAGGACTCGACGGGAAGACCCCGAAATCCTTGAGCTCATATTCACACGGTGTAGCAAGCTCTTTAGCCTTACTAGTCATGTTAAAACAATGCTAAAACAAAGAAATGAAACACAACAATGACATAATTCAGAAGATATAACAGTCTAAACAATTATGGTTATTGCATCAGATTAAATAAAAACAAACAATTTAAATAACGAATTTGATATTTAAATAAGGACACCAAATAAATAACGTGGTTCGATCAAAATGACCTACATCCACGGGAAAGGAAGCAAATAACTTTATTAAAGCAATGAAGAGGAAGATACATAGCTTTGAATCATACATTAGTCCCTCCCATAACCAATTCATGAAAGGACAAAAAAAAATGCATTGGCATTCACATACATATAAAAGCCACAGCAAACTCACAACATACAGAAAACTACACTTTACACAACTTACCCGCAGCATACACAAAAAAGAAAAACAGAAAACTGCACATAGCTAACCTGTAGCATACACAAAAATAGAGAAACTGAAAACTGAACCTTACACAGCCAACAGAAAAGCTGTACGGGAAGGAAGGTAACCACAATTTTCCACCAATCCAGAGCCAACATAAAGGAATCTTTAAAGAGCTTGAAGCCACTCAGTTTGTGAAGGTATGTCGAAATATTAGCCATGATAGCAGTAAGGGAGTTGCCATCATGCTTACTAGAATTCTGTCATCCATAAAAACCATGTAAAAATAAATTAAAAATAAGCATATAATGCTTTTCTGGTGCCCACACGAGCATAAAACAACCAACAATTGTTAAGATTGTTCCAACTTGAGGGAATTCTTTTTTGAAAAAGGTTAGCAAAGCAGTGCCAAACGTGTGAAGAGTATGGACATTGGAAATATCAAATGATTATTAGCTTATTGGAAAAATAGAAATTACATGCCTTTTACTCCACCAAGTAACAATTGGCCGCAATGTAAGTGCAGTCTTTGTATAAAGGGTTAGAACTTTCCTCAACGGTTTTATAGAGGCAACATTGAGAGGCCACTCGAAGCCCCTTACCCCAAATGTGCTCCCCCCATATCAAAATTTCATAAGAGAATTGCCACTCCTATATAATTTTAGAGATCAAAACCTTAACAGGTATTTTTACGAGTAAAGAATCCTTGTTCTCCTGGTGAATATGTATTCAAGTAATAGCAGCAGAAGAAGACCCCAGAACCTCCCCTAATGACAGTTCAATATTCCACCAATCCATATACATCACTCAATTCTCATGTGATGTTAAGGATTAAATGATATGCTCGTAAGTATAAAAATTTAGGTTTGAGAGATATAAATATAGAAGAATTGTGTGCAATGTATGTAAATGCACCAATGCAAAGTAAACTGTTCATATATAAACTTAGTTTATCACAACATAACACCTAAAGTGTGCAAACTAAATTGTGCATATAAAAATTAATTAACAGGATTGCTAAAATGGAAATCTTCCATCAATAGTTAACCAATTTCAATTGTAACATTAAAAAACCAGTGGAGTTCATTACAAAATTCCAAAATCGCAAGGTATTTCTTTGTGAGGAGAAAGAAAATGAGAGAGAGGAGAAAGAAGTTGAAAAGAGTATTTCTTTGAAGTTCATAATATCAAGTCAACCAAATGTGCCACCTTCAACTTCAACTACACTAGTGAGGGCAACTATTTAAATGATGACTTCACTTGTGACGATAGCCTCAACTTCAGTGATTACAGTTAAGGCTGCATCAAGTATAAGTTTGATGGTAGAGACCACAACTTTTGAGATGTTACTCTTGCTTAAGTTGACAATGCTCAAGTAGTTGACCCAACAATTTCAAGTGATTCTACAAGTATAGTTATGTTAAAGGCGAACTGCTTGAGCATGTTGGTCCATCATAAAAATACCTCCAAAATTTGTGATACAAAGAACAACTCCAAAAGTGAGCTAGAAAAATGAAACGAAAAAGAAAATCAGTGATGCATCCTTATCATGCTTTTGAAAGTTCAAATTGTAAAGACACCAATATGGCAGCTTTTTCATCAAAAAGAGAACAAAATATAACTATTGTTAACTTCAATGTGGATCCACTTGCCCCAAAATAAGAATTGAATTCAGTTACATATGATCTTGGTCCCTTGATCCTCTCCATCTAGTTAAACAGAGATTGGGAGGGATTTCAGTAGGCCCAAATCATATGGATCTTATATGAATAAAATTGGAGCATTGCCACTTTACTTGTTCTTTGATCAAAACCTTCAAGAAGATGCATGCACGCCCATCTAGAAATACATGTATGAATATTTCACTCCCCACAGCCACATTTTATAGCCTCAAAGATCATCGTAATACTAATGTGCCAGGATCATGGCATCACGAATACCATAATACCAATCCAGAGCCAACGAATACCATAAGATCATCACAATACTAATGTGCCTGGAACTCTTTAAAGCATTAAACATAAAACACTAATGTGCCAGGATCAAAGCATTCAACAGGAACTATCAAAGAGGTGACAAACCAAGAGCTGGAACAATATTAACAAACAACCAAAAGGATCAGTTTGCTACCCTACGTGAAAGTCCAGATCCATCACAAAAAAAGAGGAAAGAATGAAAATGACAAAAATGGGAAAGAGATAAGGAGGAGAAGCCAACAGAGCCGCAAAAACACATAACCTTCCTCAGATCCGCAAAAACAATTGAAGAGAATGGTTCGTCATGCCCGAGATCGGTCGTTCGAGGTTAGGAAAGAAGAAGGCGCAGGGGATTCGCGAGAGAGGCAGCGGGGAAGCAGCTAGGGTAGGGGAGAAAGAATGCGGGGTAAAGGGTAAAAACATCGGGGCGAAAGCGGGGCCGCGGGGTTAATCCTGCAATCTGCTTTCTCTGAGCTTCGTCGAAGTTGTGCCGCGAATCTACGAACCAAACAACGAACTTTACCAAATAGTCGCGGTAAATGACCGCGTCACAGGCACCCCACCCTCCCAAACGAACCCTAAGTTGCTCAAGTGATTGTATTGTTTGGCCAACATGGCCCATATCATGGCCCATATCCATGCTCGATCTATCGTTATTCCTTGCTCAGTTGGCTCAATCTTGACTACTAATTTTGTTAAGCTGCTTATTAACTTATATTGAAAGGCTACTGCAATTTTGTGAAATCCTTTGTTGCCATTTCAAAATCATTTCCACTGACCCAGTTGCAGTGCTCTAACCTCCGCCGCTTCTCATTTCGTTGTTCTTCCTTCACTGTCGCCGCGATCTTCTTCATCGTTTATTTCTTCTTCTTTTGTTAGAACCTTCCTCATGATCGATTTCACAATTTCTCCCCTACGCCCTCCGTCAAAATTGGTCACCCTCTCGAAACCCTAATTCCCGGTCTCTTCATTTCGATGAACGAAGATATGGATGTAGCAGCCGTCGGAGTTAGTGTTGAAGGGGGGATCATGACGTCGCCGGCGGTTAGCGCGACTTTGACTGCAAGCGCCCCGCCGCCTTTCCTCAGCAAGACCTATGACATGGTGGATGACCCGGCGACTGATGCAATCGTCTCATGGGGGCCTGGGAACAATAGTTTTGTGGTATGGAACGTGCCGGAGTTTTCGAGAGATCTTCTTCCCAAGCACTTCAAGCACAACAACTTCTCGAGCTTTGTCCGACAGCTGAACACCTACGTATGCTCTCTTTCTTTCCAAACCAGTAAATTTCTTTAATTGCAATATCAGCTGTTCTTCGTTGTGCTTTGTTTGACCCTTCGATTCAAATTTAAATGATGCATATATTGCATCACATTCTGTATATATTTGCTTTTTCGGGAAGCTAAGTTTTGTCTTTTATTNCGCTGTTCTTCGTTGTGCTTTGTTTGACCCTTCGATTCAAATGTAAATGATGCATATGTTGCATCACATTCTGTATATATTTGCTTTTTCGGGAAGCTAAGTTTTGTCTTCAATTGATTTTCTTTCATCGAAATTAGTAGGGTTTGTTTTTTTTTGTTTGATTTAGAGTTTGTGATCATCAGTAGGATAATATTATATTGAGCAGTTTCTCTATATTTTTTCAGTGTTCAGGTTTATTTGGTTGTTTCTTAGAGCAGTACATTAACTATAGATGGAGGATTTCTCCAACGAATGTTGTACAACATAAATACTATTCTCCTTTAACATGGTATTAGAGTGGGGTTCATCTAATACTTGGCCAAAACCCCCGGTGTTTGATTGATCACACCTTCCCTCTATTGCTACAACGTGCAAAACACACATTCCTCATGAAAATTTATTGGTTGTTCTGCAACTTGCCCATGTGCTGCAATCTCGTTGTGCTTGAGTCCAATTACTTGTCTGGTGGACTTGTACATAAGTGAGGGTGATGTAGACTGCATATTTCCTCCATTGCCACTATCAATTGTTCCATTTCCTACATCAACCATACTTCTTCTTCTCTGACATGAGCTAACTCTTGGATTGTTTGACTCTCGTTGTCATAGTCTGATGGCCTCTAAACCTCATCTCATTGACTTGAAAACCCTCTCCACCATCTATATCAACATCAAATTAAATTCTACAGATTATCTCTTATGGTCTGGAGCCTTTCACTTCCTTGCCACTTTGCACAATATTCTCCACCACATTTATGCTTCCCTAGACTGAAATGATATTGGCAAGTTTTCAAATTGACAACGATTGAACTATGTTGTTCTTATCTGGTTTCTCAATGGTTTGAACTCTCCATTGCCGCTACTATTAAGAAAAGTTTGGTTATTTTTGCGCTACCTAATATTTTTCCACAATCACTTTGCCCATGCCTGCCCCTTTTGTTTCTATCTCCTAGGATGCTATGATTAACAAACATCTTTTTCAATATATTGTGAATTGCTTTCTCTAGTTTCATTGTAACTATCTTTACTTGTATACTATGGGTTTAGATTCAGGCGTTCTTTCTATAGGTTTGGCTGCCCCATTTTCGAGCTCGGTAAACATCATCTCACGTTTTTACCTTCTTTTACCAATTGCCATCATCATATTATTTTTGAATTTTTCCACTTGGGCATTTGGGATCGTAGTTTTGATCCAACTCATTTGCTAATTTATTATTTATTTATTTTTTGGATGATTCTTCTATTGTTAATTTGGCCTTGTTACTTAAATTTGGTCCAGTTTTCTCAATAAATTTCAGAATTTTTATTAGGAAATACAAATCAAATTTGTAAACTTTAATTGAGGCTTTAGGTACCAATATGATGCAATTCAACAAACTGAAATTTTTTGTCCCTTTACATCCGAAAATAATAATGTTGTTGAATGCAAAAAAAAGCATTTACTTGATATTGCTAGAATATTAATATTTCATGTTATTGTTCCTAGCAAGTTTTGGGGGATGCAATCTTAATTGTCTGTTTTATCATCAATCATATACCCAGCTCTTTTCACTAATGTTTCACTCTTTTCCACTTTATATAGTAGCCAAACTATATTTACTTCTTATGCTTTGCATGACAAGCTTTCTAATCATGGCATTCAATGTATATTTGTTTGATATTTTTACACTCATAATGATATTGATCTTATGATATGCCTACTTAATACTTATCTGCTTTGGTTAATATAACTTTCATTTGACCACCCGTTTCTTCTCTTTATCTCATTATTTATACCTTCCCAACATGTTCTTTTTCCTCTAGAATCCCATATTTTTTACATTAATCCTCTAAAAGCTTACGGTGATTTTTAACACCATTCAGAACCACTCCTTTATCCATATTCTCTGATTTGGTCGAGCATACTCTTGCTGATGTGCTTTATGATTTACATTTGCTGATTACCTTGTTAGGTAAAAAATAATATATTTCTCATCCCATATATTTCTATATGTCATTTGATCATTTATATATTTCCTTCTATGCAATTGTTTTATCTATATTTTTTGTATTTGCTTACAATTAATATTAAGAAATGCTGCCAAACTCTTTATGCAAACCTATTTTGTTTGTTAAAAAGGCCGCTTCATTTAGATGCCATACATAGATGGAATTTGGTTGTTCGATTATAGATGGTTAACTTGAGTACTTAGCTTTGGGTTTTTGCTGTCAAATTTCATCTTGATGGCTTGATCAACTAGCAAAGATTGTTTAGTTACAGTAGGATTTACACATTCTTGTGAGATAGATTATGTTGGCACTTTCTCGCTTGCTGTTAGTCTTAACTTCATTTTCTCTTTCTGGCCATAAATCAAGGATGATATATGCCAAAAATGAATGGAAGCAATGCATTCTTTAATGATGATCTTAATGAGGTAATCTTTATGGTTTGGAACTATCCTTGCTAAGATTCATTGAGAGAAATATTCCTTGATAGTTCTATTAAACCGTAGGGATAACAAAATGTTTTGTAACCATCCTACTTAAGATTCGTTGATAGAAAAACTAATATGTTTGAGTGCTGCTTGCCTTGTCTATTTTTTATTATGTTAATCATCAAATAACTGTGATCTCTCACTCCTATAATAAACAAAATGAACTCTTTTTGGCCTTTTGTCTTTCTTTTAATACACTCCTCACAACTTTAGCAATCTGCCAAATCATTATTTACTTTTCTTTGAGAGAACATTGTTATTGATATCATCCTCATCATTAGCCTTATCCCAACTAATTAGGGTCGGCTTTGACCCTCATTTTTCACTGGTCAGCAATAATCCTAATTTTTCATTTGTTTCTATTGAGCGTTGTTTGAGGTGTTAACATTATTGTTCATAAATTTTTTTGAACAACTCCTAGCCATGTGATCCTAGGTCAATCATTTTTCCATCTTAATCTTCTAATACTAATTTTATGAGCCTATCTAACAAACTTTTTTTTGATCTTTCGTTGTTTATGTAATATATTTTCGCTCACCTTAATTTAATTGATGGCTCTCAAACCTTCTTTCTAATGTATTCAACTGTTAATTTATATTTTCTAGTTTTTTTAGGCATTCGTTTTAGCATTCTTATTTTTGGAATACAATTTAGCTATAAATGCTATTTGAACAACCCAAAATTTGCATCCATTTGATGTCATTGGCTTAATTAAACCAACTTATCTTTTACTCAATCATACCATCTTATCACATAAAATTCCCAAGACAGTTGCGTTTTGACCATCCAATAACTCTAGAAGTTATGTCCTTATTTTTATTCTTAATATTTTTTATATAAGAGATCCAAGATTTTTTAAATCTATCACACATAGGTATCATCTTATATTTTAATAGTATTGAATGATAATGGTTAACAATATCTCAACTAAAATTATCTATCATATAATTACTATTTGTTCTACTAATTGTATTTCTTTTATCTAATTAATATTTTATTTATTATTATAATTTTCACTTATTTTATTGGATGTCTCCTCAAATAAAATTATTTTCTTTATAAAATTTCTACAACAAGGCATCTTGCTTTAAATATGCTTTAGGAGTATTATTTTAATAATCGCTATAAAAAGACATGGACTAAAACTATTTTCCTTGATGTAAATCCATGTTAATTTGAGGCTCTTGGGTAACTACACAATTAGTTTTAATACTAGTCATCTAAAAATTTTCGACACACCTTTTTATCTTAAAACATAATAATTATATTCCTATGATACTTGCCTTGATTTTATGCCTTCTCAAGTTCAATANTTAATTGCCATCATCATATTATTTTTGACTTTTTTCACTTGGGCATTTGGGATCGTAGTTTTGATCCAACTCATTTGCTAATTTATTATTTATTTATTTTTTGGATGATTCTTCTATTGTTAATTTGGCCTTGTTAATTAAATTTGGTCCAGTTTTCTCAATAAATTTCAGAATTTTTATTAGGAATACAAATCAAATTTGTAAACTTTAATTGAGGCTTTAGGTACCAATATGTTGCAATTCAACAAACTGAAATTTTTTGTCCCTTTACGTCCGAAAATAATAATGTTGTTGAATGCAAAAAAAAAAAGCATTTACTTGATATTGCTAGAATATTACTATTTCATGTGATTGTTCCTAACAAGCTTTTGGGGATGCAATCTTGATTGTCTGTTTTATCATCAACCATATACCCAGCTCTTTTCACTAATGTTTCACTCTTTTCCACTTTATATAGTAGCCAAACTATATTTACTTCTTATGCTTTGCATGACAAGCTTTTAATCATGGCATTCAATGTATATTTGTTTGATATTTTTACACTCATAATGATATTGATCTTATGATATGCCTACTTAATACTTATCTGCTTTGGTTAATATAACTTTCATTTGACCACCCGTTTCTTCTCTTTATCTCATTATTTATACCTTCCCAACATGTTCTTTTTCCTCTAGAATCCCATATTTTTTACATTAATCCTCTAAAAGCTTACGGTGATTTTTAACACCATTCAGAACCACTCCTTTATCCACATTCTCTGATTTGGTCGAGCATACTCTTGCTGGTGTGCTTTATGATTTACATTTGCTGATTACCTTGTTAGGTGAAAAATAATATATTTCTCATCCCATATATTTCTATATGTCATTTGATCATTTATATATTTCCTTCTATGCAATTGTTTTATCTATATTTTTTGTATTTGTTTACAATTAATATTAAGAAATGCTGCCAAACTCTTTATGCAAACCTGTTTTGGTTGTTAAGATGGCCGCTTCATTTAGATGCCATACATAGATGGAATTTGGTTGTTCGATGATAGATGGTTAACTTGAGTACTTAGCTTTGGGTTTTTGCTGTCAAATTTCATCTTGATGGCTTGATCAACTAGCAAAGATTGTTTAGTTACAGTAGGATTTACACATTCTTGTGAGATAGATTATGTTGGCACTTTCTCGCTTGCTGTTAGTCTTAACTTCATTTTCTCTTTCTGGCCATAAATCAAGGATGATATATGCCAAAAATGAATGGAAGCAATGCATTCTTTAATGATGATCTTAATGATGTAATCTATATGGTTTGGAACTATCCTTGCTAAGATTCATTGAGAAAAATATTCCTTGATAGTTCTATTAAATCGTAGGGATAACAAAATGTTTTGTAACCATCCTACTTAAGATTCATTGATAGAAAAACTAATATGTTTGAGTGCTGCTTGCCTTCTCTATTTTTTATTACGTTAATCATCAAATAACTGTGATCTCTCACTCCTATAATAAACAAAATGAACACTTTTTAGCCTTTTGTCTTTCTTTTAATACAAACCTCACAACTTTAGCAATCTGCCAAATCATTATTTACTTTTCTTTGAGAGAACATTGTTATTGATATCATCCTCATCATTAGCCTTATCCCAACTAATTAGGGTCGGCTTTGACCCTCATTTTTCACTGGTCAGCAATAATCCTAATTTTTCATTTGTTTCTATTGAGCGTTGTTTGAGGTGTTAACATTATTGTTCATAAATTTTTTTGAACAACTCCTAGCCATGTGATCCTAGGTCAATCATTTTTCCATCTTAATCTTCTACTTAGCAATCTGCCAAATCATTATTTACTTTTCTTTGAGAGAACATTGTTATTGATATCATCCTCGTCATTAGCCTTATCCCAACTAATTAGGGTCGGCTTTGACCCTCATTTTTCACTGGTCAGAAATAATCCTAATTTTTCATTTGTTTATATTGAGCGTTGTTTGAGGTGTTAACATTATTGTTCATAAATTTTTTTGAACAACTCCTAGCCATGTGATCCTAGGTCAATCATTTTTCCATCTTAATCTTCTACTTAGCAATCTGCCAAATCATTATTTACTTTTCTTTGAGAGAACATTGTTATTGATATCATCCTCGTCATTAGCCTTATCCCAACTAATTAGGGTCGGCTTTGACCCTCATTTTTCACTGGTCAGAAATAATCCTAATTTTTCATTTGTTTATATTGAGCGTTGTTTGAGGCGTTAACATTATTGTTCATAAATTTTTTTGAACTCCTAGCCATGTGATCCTAGGTCAATCATTTTTCCATCTTAATCTTCTACTACTAATTTTATGAGCCTATCTAACAAACTTTTTTTTGATCTTTCGTTGTTTATGTTGTAATATATTTTCACTCACCTTAATTTAATTGATGGCTCTCAAACCTTCTTTCTAATGTATTCAACTGGTAATTTATATTTTCTAGTTTTTTTACGCATTCGTTTTAGCATTCTTATTTTTGGAATACAATTTAGCTATAAATGATATTTGAGCAACCCAAAATTTGCATCCATGATGTCATTGGCTTAATTAAACCAACTTATCTTTTACTCTTATCATACCATCTTATCACAAAAATTCCCAAGACAGTTGCGTTTTGACCATTCAATAACTCTAGAAGTTATGTCCTTATTTTTATTCTTAATATTTTTTATATAAGAGATCCAAGATTTTTTAAATCTATCACACATAGGTATCATCTTATATTTTAATAGTATTGAATGATAATGGTTAACAATATCTCAACTAAAATTATCTATCATATAATTACTATTTGTTCTACTAATTGTATTGCTTTTATCTAATTAATATTTCTTTTATTATTATAATTTTCACTTATTTTATTTGATGTCTCCTCAAATAAAATTATTTTATTTATAAAATTTCTACAACAAGGCATCTTGCTTTAAATATGCTTTATGAGTATTATTTTAATAATCGCATTAAAAGGACATTGACTAAAACTTTTTTCCTTGATTTAAATCCTTGTTAATTTGAGGCTTCTGGGTAACTACATAATTAGTTTTAATACTAGTCATCTAAAAATTTTCGACACACATTTTTATCTTAAAACATAATAATTATATTCCTATGATACTTGCCTTGATTTTATGCCTTCTCAAGTTCAATAACAAATGAAGATTTTGTATTTTTTTTATACTTCGCGATTAGTTTTCTTGACATAAAATCCAATGTATGTAAATCTTTGTAGCATGAAATTAAATTTATTTATTTGAATTGATGGAAAAGTTTTAAGCCGATGTTCTATTATTCTTTTCAATAGCTTTATTGTACGACTCATAAATTTGTTTCCTTTGTATTTGTTACACTTTTGAAAATCATATTTTTTTTCTTAAATATTGATTCCGAGATGTTTCTTCTTCAATCACTTGACATCTTTAAATCATCAAAATTCTTTAATTAAATTTTTTTTTGACCAAGTTATTACAAATATCTTATCTCGATCAAAAGTCCGACCTTTATGCTTTTTTTTGAGCTAAATTCACTCAACATTTTCGATCAATTTATAACTTCATTATATTGTTTGTTACACTCTTTAAAAACTCATATTTAGCAATTTCTCAAAGTATATTTATCTTTTATTGTTATTTTCATCTGAGAGTCATCTTAAATGGTCTGGTCACATTAAACGTCAACCATCTAATGATCCAATTAGAAGAGTAGATGTTTTAGATTCGACTTATGTTAAGAAAGGCAGTGGTAGACCTAGCTTGACTTGGGCCTATTGTGTAAAAGTTGATCTTAATTTATTAGAATTAAATAAAAGTATGACACTAAATAGGACGTGAGGGAGAAAAAGGATTTATGTAGCCAACTGCACTTGGTGGGATAAAGGTTTTGTTGTTGTTGTTGTTGTTGTTATCTTTATCTTTAATTATTTGTTTAATTTTTACTTTTCATGTGTGTAACACGATCAAAATTCATAAATCTCAAATCTCTTATCATAGCCATTATATACATTTTGTTTGCTCCTTCCTCAATACAAAATCCATTATGTTAATTTTAAGAAGCTGTACCTTTATCATAGGTTTTCTATATATTTTCTTTTCTCCATCCTTAATACGAAATTTGTCACGTTAATCTTCAAAAGCTGTAGCTTCTTCATAGCACCCTTTTTTCAAGTTTTTTTGCTCCTCAATGGTCAGTGTAAAATTCACCATTTTTTATTTTTTACCTCATTTTAAAAGCACATTCAATTTATTTAATAATATTTTATACCTCTTCTTTCAGCTACCAAGCATTTGTATCAGTTGCTGATCTATTTTTGGACTTATAAAACTTTTACAACAATTTTCTTCATATAACTGACTATTTTACCTAGTATTACTTTTAGCACAGTAAAGAATTCTGGTTTGCCTATCTTAGCAGCATATCTTGAAAGATTTTTTATTTTTCACCTTTCAAATTCCACCATCTTAGGGTCTTATTTCTTTTTTGATTATTTTTGTATCCTATCAAGTTATCATAACTATTAACTTTGTTGTGGTTTGATAAATCAATTCACAATTTGGCAAGAAGGAAATTGTAGATATGCATGTATCTATTTGTAATTTGATGACTTTATTTTTATAAAAAAGAAAACTTAGTAATCTTGTTGTTTTTAAAGAATAGATTCGTTATTGCAAGATCATGATTAACTAATAAGAAAAATTTTATTGATTCATTGGAAGATAGGAGTAGGGTTGTAATCTAGTCAAGCCGAGTTGAACTGAGTATGTTTTGGATTTGACTTGGCTAAGTCATATTATAAGTTGTTCNGACTAATAAGAAAAATTTTATTGATTCATTGGAAGATAGGAGTATGGTTATAATCTAGTCAAGCCGAGTTGAACTGAGTATGTTTTGGATTTGACTTGGCTAAGTCATATTATAAGTTGTTCATGTTAGACTCGAGCTCAAGTTAAGCTTTCACATGTATATTCATATTTTGCTCATTTAATTTTTTTAAGAATTGTATTTAGCTTGTTAATACTAAATAAAAAAGGAATTTAATGGGATAATAAACAGGCTAAACAGCTGATTGTGCATGACTTTTCAAACAAAGTTATTGATAAAATATTTTATAAATTTAAACAAACAAGCAAATGAATAAATTTCAAATTAATATATATCTTATTTACAAACTTAAATGAAATTATAAATAATTTCTATGTAAGTTCTCTTTTAATAAAAAAACACAATAATTACCAACAACTAATTATTGAAATAAAGAAATAGTAACATTAAATTAAAGTAATATTAATATTCATTAATTGCAAAGAAATTATTAAAAAAATGAAAAAGCTAAAACAAATTTATGAACATTTATCTAGATATGAAGAATTTTGTGTGAAATAAGCGAGGAGAAATCACGATAGTGGAAAAGACGAGTTAAGGCTACTCAAAACTGAGTGAACCGTGGTCCATGGCATGACAAAACTTTGAAAGATATATGATAGTATATAGTTAATGTGAATTATCTAATTGATAAATATTAAATAAACATTATATATTTATAGAATGAAAAATTAATTAATATTAAAATGTGTGATGGAGTGATCATGGTATAGGATGATGTATTAATTAATAAATAAATTAATTAATAAATAATTATTCTTAAGAACATATATAATTAATATTTAATTTTAAATTATTTTTGATATTAAATCAAAGGATATCACCATCAAATATATAATTAAAAAACTTCTATGTCAAATTCTGTACAAATATTATATTATATATGATATTAGCTATTATTGAGCCTAAAATTCAGCATTTAAATAGTTATTTCTTCAAGATAAATAAATAAGCTAGACCATGTTTAATTTTGGTTCATTTAACCTATAAATCTTTAAAAGAATATTCAAATTTGATTATTTAATTACTTCAACAATTTTGATCGAGTGTTAGTTGAGCCGGGTTCAAGTTGTTCATTAAGTGCATTAGTTTATTTACAACATTATACAACAACAAACACAACAAGTTCTTATCCCACTGTCGGCTACGTGAATCCTTTTTCTCCGTTGTGGTCTATTGAGTGTCATATTTTGACTTAATTCTAATAAATTAAGAGCATTGTTTATACAAGTTGTCTAAGTCTTTTTAGGTCTACCTTATAAGTCAAATCTAAAACATTTACTTTCCTAATAAGGTCATCATATGGTTGGCGTTTAATTTGACATAAGATGACTCTCTAATCTTGTCAGCCACTGGAGCTACTCCAACCCTTTCACGCATATATTCGTTTCACATTTTGTCTCTTAGTGTAAAACCACTTAGTAGGTTTGTAGAAAGATCTAAATGAAGAAATAATAAATAATTTTTTTTATAATTATGCTAGTAATCTTTTTTGTAACTGAGTACGCTATTCACAATAGAGATAAGAAATTTCCTAATATGATTAATTAAAATTTCTACTTTACAATTAGTATTTAATTAAATAAATTTTTCTGATATGACATTCTAATTATAACAATGGAGTAATGGAAGATGTATAGTGCAACAAGTCCAATCTTATAAAAATTGACTCTTATTATATTTGGATTTACTTGCGGTGCTGCTTGTTAGGGGAGACTTAGAATGTCTTCGAACATGATAATAATTTTTAAATTTTAAATACACTAAATAATTTTTATTTTTTATGTATTCATTTTATTTAAATTTTTACATATTCATACAAATAAGAGAATTCATCTGAATAAAAAGGTTTAAATGATTTAGTTTTTATAAAATTCAATCAAGCTTTAAAGAGAAGACTCAATTTAAGAGATTATTGATCCATTTAGTTTGGATTCAATTGATAGAAGTGAGTGGTTGATTGAAGAAATGAAGGATGATGATGAAAAACATCTGGTGATGAAGATCTTACTTGGAGGAATGAAGGATGATTAGATAAATACAGGATGATGGTGAACAAAAATTTGGTGATGAAAATTTTACTTGGAGATCAATTGAAAATGATTCTGGAGAAGTTGATTGAAGGCGGTTAGTAAGATTCAATCTGGTAAAAAAATGGGGATCATCCATAATGATGACGACCTTGACAAGTATCCATTTTTTCTATGCCTATAAGAGAAGATAAAATATATTTTTAAGAAGAGGAAAAAATATTTAAGGATGAAAGAATTCTGTTTGAAAGAGAAAAATTTTATGTGAATGAAAGAGATGATGAAGACTGTTGATTTATTTGAGTTTCTTTTATGAAAATTATGACTATTAGTTTGTTTATGCTTTAAAATTTAGATGTTGAGTTATAAGAATTTTTTTTTTTGGCAATGTTTTAGTTTTTAATTATTTTTTTAAACTGTTAGAAATTATTTGATATTTTAATTTGCAAATTTGCCCACACTGTTTGTATTCAAGTTAGTTATTGTATTGCATTTATTTCTATTTTATATAAACATTTTACATCATTTTTATATTTTATAGTTACTCATGAATACATTTATACATTACATCAATAATTTTAAACAATCGATTAGTACTTCGATTATAAAGATCATAAATGCATTTTGCACTTTTAAGCAAAAATAAAAACTTGCTCATAGCATTTCTTTTTGCGCTGATAATACTATCAATTATACTACTAAAATTGGTTAATTGAAACGAATATCACAGTCACGTATTTAAACCTTATTTCTATTAATTATAATGAAAATATATTAAATAATGTAATCATACAAATAAAATAATTAATATAATATACTTGTATGTGCATGTTGAATATGATAAAATTTACCCTCACATAGTATTAGCTAAGGATGTTAAAGTACCCGTATATGTAAACAAAAAAAAAATATTGATATTAATTATTGTATTTTGTACAACTTAGACGGTGCTATTGTGTTGGATGTAAATAATATAAATAAAGATAAATTATTTTATTATATCATTCAATATTCTAAACTTTACTGCGTGGTCAAAATTGAATAATGAAATATTAATTATTCTAACACTGATTCAATATATTTGACAATCATGAAGTTTGTTACTCATTTGTTTTGTTATTTTATGATTTAGAATATCAGTATTATTAATTTTTGATAGCTTGTTGTGATTTAATTTATTTTTTTTTCATATTAAAATTTTGGTGTAAAAATTAATTATATAGAGGAGAAAATGTATCTAAAAGATGGTAAACCTAAAGAAAGGTAAATTTATAACTGTATTAATTTAATAGTGACTTTCTAATTATTTTGGATGATTATTTATTAGTGATAAAATATAAAACTAAATTTGTATTTTCACTTTTGGACTGCTTATTCCTACATTAAAATTTCCATGTTCTTGGGCGAGGCCACACATGACCATGAAAATAAAAGTTTAGTTTTATTATTTATCTTTAACAATTAGTCATACAAAATAGTTCAAAGAACCATTTAGAAAATAAAAATAAATTAATTTATGTTTTTTCCTCTATTACTTATTTTTACTTTAAAATCTTAAACTGACAATAATAGTTTAAATCACAGTAAGATATGAACATTAGTGAATGCTTATATTTTTAAATCATAGTGATGTAAAGAAAAGAAATAATATGCATGTTTGTTAAACATATTGAATTAATGTTATAATAACTAATATTTTATTATTCAATTTTTATAATTCAATAAAGTTTAGTTTATTTAATTGCATAGTATGATAATTTATCTTTATCTATATCAGCTATATTTTTCATAGAGCATCATCTAAGTTTTATCAATTAAGGTATGAATATTAATATCTTTGAATTTAGTTTTATTTTCTTTCTAAAACAGTTAATCATCCAAAATAATTGAAAAAGACACTTAGAAAAAGTTCATACAATTTTAAATTTAATTTTCATAATTATCCTTTGTTCTATATACATTTTCTTCTCTATTACTCATATCTAATTTAAAATCTTAAATTGAAAATAATAATTTAAATCATAGTGAGATATCAACATTAGTGAATACTTATATTTTTAAATCATACTAATTTAACAAAGAAATAATATCCATGCTTATTAAACATATTGAATTAATATTATAACACTTAATATTTCATTATTCAGTTTGGATAATTTAGGAATGTTTAGTTTATTTAATTGCACAATATGATAATTTATCTATATCTACATTGGCTATATTTGTCACATGAGCATTGTTAAATTGTACCAATTAAGGTTTGGCAATATTATTATACCTTTTTTTTTAATTTATGCTCATATATATATCTTAGCATCTTCAGTTAGTATTATATGCAACATGCACATACAAATATATTATATAAATTATTTTATTTACATTATACATATCATTTTATATCTTTTCATTATAGTCTATAAATAAATATAAATATGTGGTATTGTATAATTTGTTTTTAGATGATTAATTTGACTAGTAGAGTAGAATAATTATATCATACTTTTAATTTCAAAATATCTAAACAAATATCATTCTAATGCTAATGTTCTGAGAGCAACAAAATGTTCTTATCATAAGTATAAAGTAAGTTCTCACCTCAATTTTTTACAAATAACGTTTTTTCTTCTGCTTTTACTTTAAATGGGCTTTTAATTCTACATAAAAAAATTATTAATGTTCATTATTTTTATGTAATTATATTATTTATTATTATTCTCTTTGAATAAATTTCACAATTTTAAGTATGTATTTAGAGCCTAATTAGAAATTGTCATTTAGTTAGATATTCGTAATTGTATTATTGTTTTTTTTAAGAAAATAGTAAAATTTTTCTGGACTTGCTTTTCTTAAATAACCTTAGTTATTATATTTTTCTATTGAAATTTAATTTTTATCATAATATGCATCAATTTAACATGTCAAATTTTCTTAGACTAGCAGAATAAAATAATCATATCAAACTTTTAACATCAAATATCTAAACAAATATCATTTTAATGTTCTAGAAGTAACTTAATGTTCTTATGATAATTTAAAAGTACTCCGACAGTTGAGTGGATGTTGATCACTTTTTTCTTTCTCCCCAAAGTCTGACATTCCTCCATTCTCATCCACACTAAAATGAGCACAATCTCATTTAAAATTCATACTCTCGCTCGTCTCCCGTGCACGTGAATTCGCCGAAGGTTTCCGTCTCACAACCGATCATCCATGATAAGCGGGAAGCAGTTCACAAAATTCATTTATACATGATGCTTCTATTGATTTCACACTCTTGCCACTCGAGCTTGATGATTGACCGTCTCTCCTTAGCATATGATGTCTTTGCTCACGACCAGAACGAGATCCTTGCTAATGCAATACTTGCGGCTTCAACTTCATTTGAAATCATGGGTATAGTTGCTTGCTCGACTTCATGCTGACTTAGTTTCCCTCTCATTGTCATCTCTTACAACCACGAAGAACACCCTTCCCCTTTGCATGCTTCGACTTCAAAATCAGCTCCTCTTCGTCTCCTCGCTTCAAAGTCTTGCTCCTCCGCTTCAACTGTTGCTCGACTCCCCTTTCCATTTTTTTAGTATGTAAGTGGTTCTTAATTTTTAAAGAGATTACAATTTGTTCATATCACAAACAAAAAAATTCTATGCTAATTTAAAGCTTTGTACGTTTTTCCTTGGATTNTGCTTCAACTGTTGCTCGACTCCCCTTTCCATTTTTTTAGTAAGTGGTTCTTAATTTTTAAAGAGGTTACAATTTGTTCATATCACAAACAAAAAAATTCTATGCTAATTTAAAGCTTTGTACGTTTTTCCTTGGATTCTTCATTTATTTGAGTTGTCCTTTCATTTTATATCATTATTTAGTTTTATATTTTTATTACTAATAATTAATCCTAGAAAATAATTGAAAGTCATTAAAAAAATTAATTTAATACAATTATAAATTTACATTTCTCTATGCTACATTTTTTTTATATACATTCTCTTTTATAACTCATTCCTTCTCTAAAATTTCAATATGGAAATATTTGTTAAAATCGTAATGAGTTATTAACAATCGGTGAATAATATTATTTTACATCTCACACGAAAGAGAAATAAAATGCAGGCCTGCCAAACATATTGAATTGATGTTAAAATAATTGTCATTTTATGATTCAATTTTGACAATTTAGTAAAATTTAGAATATTTAGTATTATACTAATTATCTATATTAATATTATTTACATCTGACACGAGCACAATCTAATTTATATCAATGCATTTTCTAATTTACGTGCATGAATATCTTAGTATCCACAACTAATATTATAAGAGGATGAATTTTATCATATTCAATCTACACTTTTAAGCATATTATATAGTTTATTTTATTTGCATTATACATAACATTCAATATATTTTCATTAAAATCTATATAAGTAAGTATAAATATTTGAGTTTGTGACATTCATATATATATATATATATATATATATATATANTTGGCTATTTTTGTCACATGAGCATTGTTAAATTGTACCAATTAAGGTTTGGCAATATTATTATACCTTTTTTTTTAATTTNATTTGTCACATGAGCATTGTTAAATTGTACCAATTAAGGTTTGGCAATATTATTATACCTTTTTTTTTAATTTATGCTCATATATATATCTTAGCATCTTCAGTTAGTATTATATGCAACATGCACATACAAATATATTATATAAATTATTTTATTTACATTATACATATCATTTTATATCTTTTCATTATAGTCTATAAATAAATATAAATATGTGGTATTGTATAATTTGTTTTTAGATGATTAATTTGACTAGTAGAGTAGAATAATTATATCATACTTTTAATTTCAAAATATCTAAACAAATATCATTCTAATGCTAATGTTCTGAGAGCAACAAAATGTTCTTATCATAAGTATAAAGTAAGTTCTCACCTCAATTTTTTACAAATAACGTTTTTTCTTCTGCTTTTACTTTAAATGGGCTTTTAATTCTACATAAAAAAATTATTAATGTTCATTATTTTTATGTAATTATATTATTTATTATTATTCTCTTTGAATAAATTTCACAATTTTATTATTTTTTTTTTCACCTAAGTATGTATTTAGAGCCTAATTAGAAATTGTCATTTAGTTAGATATTCGTAATTGTATTATTGTTTTTTTTAAGAAAATAGTAAAATTTTTCTGGACTTGCTTTTCTTAAATAACCTTAGTTATTATATTTTTCTATTGAAATTTAATTTTTATCATAATATGCATCAATTTAACATGTCAAATTTTCTTAGACTAGCAGAATAAAATAATCATATCAAACTTTTAACATCAAATATCTAAACAAATATCATTTTAATGTTCTAGAAGTAACTTAATGTTCTTATGATAATTTAAAAGTACTCCGACAGTTGAGTGGATGTTGATCACTTTTTTCTTTCTCCCCAAAGTCTGACATTCCTCCATTCTCATCCACACTAAAATGAGCACAATCTCATTTAAAATTCATACTCTCGCTCGTCTCCCGTGCACGTGAATTCGCCGAAGGTTTCCGTCTCACAACCGATCATCCATGATAAGCGGGAAGNTTGGATGTTGATCACTTTTTTCTTTCTCCCCAAAGTCTGACATTCTTCCATTCTCATCCACACTAAAATGAGCACAATCTCATTTAAAATTCATACTCTTGCTCGTCTCCCGTGCACGTGAATTCGCCGAAGGTTTCCGTCTCACAACCGATCATCCATGATAAGCGGGAAGCAGTTCACAAAATTCATTTATACATGATGCTTCTATTGATTTCACACTCTTGCCACTCGAGCTTGATGATTGACCGTCTCTCCTTAGCATATGATGTCTTTGCTCACGACCAGAACGAGATCCTTGCTAATGCAATACTTGCGGCTTCAACTTCATTTGAAATCATGGGTATAGTTGCTTGCTCGACTTCATGCTGACTTAGTTTCCCTCTCATTGTCATCTCTTACAACCACGAAGAACACCCTTCCCCTTTGCATGCTTCGACTTCAAAATCAGCTCCTCTTCGTCTCCTCGCTTCAAAGTCTTGCTCCTCTGCTTCAACTGTTGCTCGACTCCCCTTTCCATTTTTTTAGTAAGTGGTTCTTAATTTTTAAAGAGGTTACAATTTGTTCATATCACAAACAAAAAAATTCTATGCTAATTTAAAGCTTTGTACGTTTTTCCTTGGATTCTTCATTTATTTGAGTTGTCCTTTCATTTTATATCATTATTTAGTTTTATTTTTTTATTACTAATAATTAATCCTAGAAAATAATTGAAAGTCATTAAAAAAATTAATTTAATACAATTATAAATTTACATTTCTCTATGCTACATTTTTTTT
>JXCR01149067.1:64627-78728 GCA_002079205.1 Phalaenopsis hybrid cultivar
TTTATCATAATGTTTTGTATCAGCAAATTTATAATATTCTTAATAAATTGCTATATTTTATATTTAGTGTTGTAAAAATCATATATGAATTTATAAGTTTATTTTCTAACCAATATAAAACATCATTTAATTTTTAAATCATTATTTATTAAAATATTATTATTATTATCTTCAAAAGGATTCATGTCATGTTGTTGTTGTTGTTGTTGTTTTTATTATCATTATTATTATTATTATCTTCAAAAATATCTAACATCCATGAATAAAATGTTGGGTTAACTTTTTTTTTTTAATATTTAAGAAAACTAAATTTTAATAAATGCTACCCTTGAATCATTAAAACATTAACCATTTAAATCTTGCCTAAAATTTCTGTTTGACACTTGAGGATGTCAATATTCTTTTTCCTCCCGAAAATCGAATATTATTCCGTGCTCATCCACAAAAAACGTACACACTTTGCAGTTTGATCTGGCACACTAAGCCTCCTACTTCGACCCTCCCATACACGAGAACTCTCTCGCTCGTCTCTGGCGCACATGAGTTCGCCGTAAGGTTCCTCCTCACACTTACCATCCATGATAAGCAGCAAGCGGTTCGCAATAGTCATTCATACACAATGCTGCTCTCAATTTCATACACTCCCATCACTTGAGCTCGATGATTAACCCTCTTATCCTTGCATATACCATCCTTGCTACGATTGGTACAAGATTCTTTCTTATGCAATGCTTGCGGCTTCGACTTTTTTCAAAATTGTTGATATAGGTTCTTGCCTTATTTGATGTTGATTGTCCCTCTCTTTCCCTCTCATCCCCACTTATAGCAGTGAATCCTTTGCTTGCTTCTGCTTCTGAATCACTTCCTCACATTTGTCTCCTCGCTTTTTTGTCGCTTCGTACTACCATTCAGACTCCTGCTNGGCATCTGAATCACTTCCTCACATTTGTCTCCTCGCTTTTTTGTCGCTTCGTACTACCATTCAGACTCCTGCTCTTNTAGGATCATGGCATCACGAATACCATAATACCAATCCAGAGCCAACGAATACCATAAGATTATCACAATATTAATGTGCCAGGAACTCTTTAAAGCATTAAACATAAAACACTAATGTGCCAGTATCAAAGCNCAGGATCATGGCATCACGAATACCATAATACCAATCCAGAGCCAACGAATACCATAAGACTATCACAATATTAATGTGCCAGGAACTCTTTAAAGCATTAAACATAAAACACTAATGTGCCAGTATCACAGCATTCAACAGGAACTATCAAAGAGGCGACAAACCAAGAGCTAGAACAATATTAGCAAGCAACCAAATGGATCACTTTGCTACCCTACGTGAAACTCCAGATCCATCACAAAAAAAAAGAGGAAATAATGAAAATGACAAAAACAGGAAAGAGATAAGGAGGAGAAGCCAACAGAGCCGCAANGAGGAAATAATGAAAATGACAAAAACAGGAAAGAGATAAGGAGGAGAAGCCAACAGAGCCGCAAAAAACACATAACTTTCCTTAGATCCGCAAAAACAATTGAAGAGAATGGTTCGTCATACCCGAGATCGGTCGTTCGAGGTTAGGAAAGAAGAAGGCGCAAGGGATTCGCGAGAGAGGCTGCGGGGAAGCAGCTAGGGTAGAAGAGAAAGAATGCGGGCTAAAGGGTAAAAGCATCGGGGCGAAAGCAGGGACCCAGGGTTAATCCTGCGATCTGCTTTCTCTGAGCTTCGTCGAAGTTGTGCCGTGAATCTATGAACCAAACAACGAACTTTACCAAATAGCAGTGGTAAATGACCGCGCCGCAGGCACCCCACCCTCCCAAACGAACCCTAAGTTGCTCAACTGATTGTATTGTTTGACCATCATGGCCCATATCCATGCTGGATCTATCGTTATTCCTTGCTCAGTTGGCTCAATCTTGACTACGAATTTTGTTAAGCTGCTTATAAACTTATATTGAAAGGCAACTGCAATTTTGTGAAATCCTTTGTTGCCGTTTCAAAATCATTTCCACTTACCCAGTTGCAGCGCTCGAACCTCCGCCGCTTCTCATTTCGTTGTTCTTCCTTCACTGTCGCTGCGATCTTCTTTATCGTTTATTTCTTCTTCTTTTGTTAGAACCTTCCTCATGATCGATTTCACAATTTCTCCCCTACGCCTTCCGTCAAAATTGGTCACCCTCTCGAAACCCTAACCGGTCTCTTCAATTCGATGAACGAAGATATGGATGTAGCAGCCGTCGGAGTTGGTGTTGAAGGGGGGATCGTGACGTCGCCGGCGGTTAGCGCGACTTTGACTGCAAGCGCCCCGCCGCCTTTCCTGAGCAAGACCTATGACATGGTAGATGACCCGNTTTTTGTTAGAACCTTCCTCATGATCGATTTCACAATTTCTCCCCTACGCCTTCCGTCAAAATTGGTCACCCTCTCGAAACCCTAACCGGTCTCTTCAATTCGATGAACGAAGATATGGATGTAGCAGCCGTCGGAGTTGGTGTTGAAGGGGGGATCGTGACGTCGCCGGCGGTTAGCGCGACTTTGACTGCAAGCGCCCCGCCGCCTTTCCTGAGCAAGACCTATGACATGGTAGATGACCCGGCGACTGATGCAATCGTCTCATGGGGGCCTGGGAACAATAGTTTTGTTGTATGGAACGTGCCGGAGTTTTCGAGAGATCTTCTTCCCAAGCACTTCAAGCACAACAACTTCTCGAGCTTTGTCCGACAGCTGAACACCTACGTATGCTCTCTTTCTTTCCAAACCAGTAAATTTCTTTAATTGTAATATCAGCTGTTCTTCGTTGTGCTTTGTTTGACCCTTCGATTCAAATGTAAATGATGCATATATTGCATCACATTCTGTATATATTTGCTTTTTCGGGAAGCTAAGTTTTGTCTTTTATTTCTTTTCTTTCATCGAAATTACTAGGGTTTGTTTTTATTTGTTTGATTTAGAGTTTGTGATCATCAGAGTAGGATAATATTATATTGAGCAGTTTCTCTATATTTTTTCAGTGTTCGGGTTTATTTGGTTTGTTTCTTAGAGCATTACATTAACTATAGATGGAGGATTTCTCCAACGAATGTTGTACAACATAAATACTATTCTTTTTTAACATGGTATTAGAGTGGGGTTCATCTAATACTTGGCCAAAACCCCAGTGTTTGATTGATCACACCTTCCCTCTATTGCTACAACGTGCAAAACACACATTCCTCTTTCTAGCCTTCCTCATGAAAACTTATTGGTTGTTCTGCAACTTGCCCATGCGCTGCAATCTCGTTGTGCTTGAGTCCAACTACTTGTTTGGTGGACTTGTACATAAGTTTGGGTGATGTAGACTGCATATTGCTTCCATTGCCACTATAAATTGTTCCATTTCCTACATCAACCATACTTCTTCTTCTCTGACATGAGCTAACTCTTGGATTGTTTGACTCTCGTTGTCATAGTCTGATGGCCTCTAAACCTCATCTCATTGACTTGAAAACCCTCTCCACCATCTATATCAACATCAAATTAAATTCTACAGATTATCTCTTATGGTCTGGAGCCTTTCACTTCCTTGCCACTTTGCACAATATTCTCCACCACATTTATGCTTCCCTAGACTGAAATGATATTGGCAAGTTTTCAAATTGACAACGATTGAACTATGTTGTTCTTATCTGGTTTCTCAATGGTTTGAACTCTCCATTGCCGCTACTATTAAAAAAAGTTTGGTTATCTTTCCGCTACCTAATATTTTTCCACAATCACTTTGCCCATGCCTTCCCCTTTTGGAGCTTCCTCCTCCGATTTTGTTTCTATCTCCTAGGATGCTATGATTAACAAACATCTTTTTCAATATATTGTGAATTGCTTTCTCTAGTTTCATTGTAACTATCTTTACTTGTATACTATGGGTTTAGATTCAGGCGTTCTTTCTATAGGTTTGGCTGCCCCATTTTCGAGCTCGGTAAACATCATCTCACGTTTTTACCTTCTTTTATTAATTGCCATCATCATATTATTTTTGACTTTTTTCACTTGGGCATTTGGGATCGTAGTTTTGATCCAACTCATTTGCTAATTTATTATTTATTTATTTTTTGGATGATTCTTCTATTGTTAATTTGGCCTTGTTAATTAAATTTGGTCCAGTTTTCTCAATAAATTTCAGAATTTTTATTAGGAATACAAATCAAATTTGTAAACTTTAATTGAGGCTTTAGGTACCAATATGTTGCAATTCAACAAACTGAAATTTTTTGTCCCTTTACGTCCGAAAATAATAATGTTGTTGAATGCAAAAAAAAAAAGCATTTACTTGATATTGCTAGAATATTACTATTTCATGTGATTGTTCCTAACAAGCTTTTGGGGATGCAATCTTGATTGTCTGTTTTATCATCAACCATATACCCAGCTCTTTTCACTAATGTTTCACTCTTTTCCACTTTATATAGTAGCCAAACTATATTTACTTCTTATGCTTTGCATGACAAGCTTTTAATCATGGCATTCAATGTATATTTGTTTGATATTTTTACACTCATAATGATATTGATCTTATGATATGCCTACTTAATACTTATCTGCTTTGGTTAATATAACTTTCATTTGACCACCCGTTTCTTCTCTTTATCTCATTATTTATACCTTCCCAACATGTTCTTTTTCCTCTAGAATCCCATATTTTTTACATTAATCCTCTAAAAGCTTACGGTGATTTTTAACACCATTCAGAACCACTCCTTTATCCACATTCTCTGATTTGGTCGAGCATACTCTTGCTGGTGTGCTTTATGATTTACATTTGCTGATTACCTTGTTAGGTGAAAAATAATATATTTCTCATCCCATATATTTCTATATGTCATTTGATCATTTATATATTTCCTTCTATGCAATTGTTTTATCTATATTTTTTGTATTTGTTTACAATTAATATTAAGAAATGCTGCCAAACTCTTTATGCAAACCTGTTTTGGTTGTTAAGATGGCCGCTTCATTTAGATGCCATACATAGATGGAATTTGGTTGTTCGATGATAGATGGTTAACTTGAGTACTTAGCTTTGGGTTTTTGCTGTCAAATTTCATCTTGATGGCTTGATCAACTAGCAAAGATTGTTTAGTTACAGTAGGATTTACACATTCTTGTGAGATAGATTATGTTGGCACTTTCTCGCTTGCTGTTAGTCTTAACTTCATTTTCTCTTTCTGGCCATAAATCAAGGATGATATATGCCAAAAATGAATGGAAGCAATGCATTCTTTAATGATGATCTTAATGATGTAATCTATATGGTTTGGAACTATCCTTGCTAAGATTCATTGAGAAAAATATTCCTTGATAGTTCTATTAAATCGTAGGGATAACAAAATGTTTTGTAACCATCCTACTTAAGATTCATTGATAGAAAAACTAATATGTTTGAGTGCTGCTTGCCTTCTCTATTTTTTATTACGTTAATCATCAAATAACTGTGATCTCTCACTCCTATAATAAACAAAATGAACACTTTTTAGCCTTTTGTCTTTCTTTTAATACAAACCTCACAACTTTAGCAATCTGCCAAATCATTATTTACTTTTCTTTGAGAGAACATTGTTATTGATATCATCCTCATCATTAGCCTTATCCCAACTAATTAGGGTCGGCTTTGACCCTCATTTTTCACTGGTCAGCAATAATCCTAATTTTTCATTTGTTTCTATTGAGCGTTGTTTGAGGTGTTAACATTATTGTTCATAAATTTTTTTGAACAACTCCTAGCCATGTGATCCTAGGTCAATCATTTTTCCATCTTAATCTTCTACTTAGCAATCTGCCAAATCATTATTTACTTTTCTTTGAGAGAACATTGTTATTGATATCATCCTCGTCATTAGCCTTATCCCAACTAATTAGGGTCGGCTTTGACCCTCATTTTTCACTGGTCAGAAATAATCCTAATTTTTCATTTGTTTATATTGAGCGTTGTTTGAGGTGTTAACATTATTGTTCATAAATTTTTTTGAACAACTCCTAGCCATGTGATCCTAGGTCAATCATTTTTCCATCTTAATCTTCTACTTAGCAATCTGCCAAATCATTATTTACTTTTCTTTGAGAGAACATTGTTATTGATATCATCCTCGTCATTAGCCTTATCCCAACTAATTAGGGTCGGCTTTGACCCTCATTTTTCACTGGTCAGAAATAATCCTAATTTTTCATTTGTTTATATTGAGCGTTGTTTGAGGCGTTAACATTATTGTTCATAAATTTTTTTGAACTCCTAGCCATGTGATCCTAGGTCAATCATTTTTCCATCTTAATCTTCTACTACTAATTTTATGAGCCTATCTAACAAACTTTTTTTTGATCTTTCGTTGTTTATGTTGTAATATATTTTCACTCACCTTAATTTAATTGATGGCTCTCAAACCTTCTTTCTAATGTATTCAACTGGTAATTTATATTTTCTAGTTTTTTTACGCATTCGTTTTAGCATTCTTATTTTTGGAATACAATTTAGCTATAAATGATATTTGAGCAACCCAAAATTTGCATCCATGATGTCATTGGCTTAATTAAACCAACTTATCTTTTACTCTTATCATACCATCTTATCACAAAAATTCCCAAGACAGTTGCGTTTTGACCATTCAATAACTCTAGAAGTTATGTCCTTATTTTTATTCTTAATATTTTTTATATAAGAGATCCAAGATTTTTTAAATCTATCACACATAGGTATCATCTTATATTTTAATAGTATTGAATGATAATGGTTAACAATATCTCAACTAAAATTATCTATCATATAATTACTATTTGTTCTACTAATTGTATTGCTTTTATCTAATTAATATTTCTTTTATTATTATAATTTTCACTTATTTTATTTGATGTCTCCTCAAATAAAATTATTTTATTTATAAAATTTCTACAACAAGGCATCTTGCTTTAAATATGCTTTATGAGTATTATTTTAATAATCGCATTAAAAGGACATTGACTAAAACTTTTTTCCTTGATTTAAATCCTTGTTAATTTGAGGCTTCTGGGTAACTACATAATTAGTTTTAATACTAGTCATCTAAAAATTTTCGACACACATTTTTATCTTAAAACATAATAATTATATTCCTATGATACTTGCCTTGAT
Source organism: Phalaenopsis hybrid cultivar (assembly GCA_002079205.1). NCBI lineage: Eukaryota > Viridiplantae > Streptophyta > Magnoliopsida > Asparagales > Orchidaceae > Phalaenopsis > Phalaenopsis hybrid cultivar. The sequence goes on from JXCR01149067.1 coordinate 71,773, forward strand.
TTTATGCCTTCTCAAGTTCAATAACAAATGAAGATTTTGTATTTTTTTTATACTTCGCGATTAGTTTTCTTGACATAAAATCCAATGTATGTAAATCTTTGTAGCATGAAATTAAATTTATTTATTTGAATTGATGGAAAAGTTTTAAGCCGATGTTCTATTATTCTTTTCAATAGCTTTATTGTACGACTCATAAATTTGTTTCCTTTGTATTTGTTACACTTTTGAAAATCATATTTTTTTTCTTAAATATTGATTCCGAGATGTTTCTTCTTCAATCACTTGACATCTTTAAATCATCAAAATTCTTTAATTAAATTTTTTTTTGACCAAGTTATTACAAATATCTTATCTCGATCAAAAGTCCGACCTTTATGCTTTTTTTTGAGCTAAATTCACTCAACATTTTCGATCAATTTATAACTTCATTATATTGTTTGTTACACTCTTTAAAAACTCATATTTAGCAATTTCTCAAAGTATATTTATCTTTTATTGTTATTTTCATCTGAGAGTCATCTTAAATGGTCTGGTCACATTAAACGTCAACCATCTAATGATCCAATTAGAAGAGTAGATGTTTTAGATTCGACTTATGTTAAGAAAGGCAGTGGTAGACCTAGCTTGACTTGGGCCTATTGTGTAAAAGTTGATCTTAATTTATTAGAATTAAATAAAAGTATGACACTAAATAGGACGTGAGGGAGAAAAAGGATTTATGTAGCCAACTGCACTTGGTGGGATAAAGGTTTTGTTGTTGTTGTTGTTGTTGTTATCTTTATCTTTAATTATTTGTTTAATTTTTACTTTTCATGTGTGTAACACGATCAAAATTCATAAATCTCAAATCTCTTATCATAGCCATTATATACATTTTGTTTGCTCCTTCCTCAATACAAAATCCATTATGTTAATTTTAAGAAGCTGTACCTTTATCATAGGTTTTCTATATATTTTCTTTTCTCCATCCTTAATACGAAATTTGTCACGTTAATCTTCAAAAGCTGTAGCTTCTTCATAGCACCCTTTTTTCAAGTTTTTTTGCTCCTCAATGGTCAGTGTAAAATTCACCATTTTTTATTTTTTACCTCATTTTAAAAGCACATTCAATTTATTTAATAATATTTTATACCTCTTCTTTCAGCTACCAAGCATTTGTATCAGTTGCTGATCTATTTTTGGACTTATAAAACTTTTACAACAATTTTCTTCATATAACTGACTATTTTACCTAGTATTACTTTTAGCACAGTAAAGAATTCTGGTTTGCCTATCTTAGCAGCATATCTTGAAAGATTTTTTATTTTTCACCTTTCAAATTCCACCATCTTAGGGTCTTATTTCTTTTTTGATTATTTTTGTATCCTATCAAGTTATCATAACTATTAACTTTGTTGTGGTTTGATAAATCAATTCACAATTTGGCAAGAAGGAAATTGTAGATATGCATGTATCTATTTGTAATTTGATGACTTTATTTTTATAAAAAAGAAAACTTAGTAATCTTGTTGTTTTTAAAGAATAGATTCGTTATTGCAAGATCATGATTAACTAATAAGAAAAATTTTATTGATTCATTGGAAGATAGGAGTAGGGTTGTAATCTAGTCAAGCCGAGTTGAACTGAGTATGTTTTGGATTTGACTTGGCTAAGTCATATTATAAGTTGTTCATGTTAGACTCGAGCTCAAGTTAAGCTTTCACATGTATATTCATATTTTGCTCATTTAATTTTTTTAAGAATTGTATTTAGCTTGTTAATACTAAATAAAAAAGGAATTTAATGGGATAATAAACAGGCTAAACAGCTGATTGTGCATGACTTTTCAAACAAAGTTATTGATAAAATATTTTATAAATTTAAACAAACAAGCAAATGAATAAATTTCAAATTAATATATATCTTATTTACAAACTTAAATGAAATTATAAATAATTTCTATGTAAGTTCTCTTTTAATAAAAAAACACAATAATTACCAACAACTAATTATTGAAATAAAGAAATAGTAACATTAAATTAAAGTAATATTAATATTCATTAATTGCAAAGAAATTATTAAAAAAATGAAAAAGCTAAAACAAATTTATGAACATTTATCTAGATATGAAGAATTTTGTGTGAAATAAGCGAGGAGAAATCACGATAGTGGAAAAGACGAGTTAAGGCTACTCAAAACTGAGTGAACCGTGGTCCATGGCATGACAAAACTTTGAAAGATATATGATAGTATATAGTTAATGTGAATTATCTAATTGATAAATATTAAATAAACATTATATATTTATAGAATGAAAAATTAATTAATATTAAAATGTGTGATGGAGTGATCATGGTATAGGATGATGTATTAATTAATAAATAAATTAATTAATAAATAATTATTCTTAAGAACATATATAATTAATATTTAATTTTAAATTATTTTTGATATTAAATCAAAGGATATCACCATCAAATATATAATTAAAAAACTTCTATGTCAAATTCTGTACAAATATTATATTATATATGATATTAGCTATTATTGAGCCTAAAATTCAGCATTTAAATAGTTATTTCTTCAAGATAAATAAATAAGCTAGACCATGTTTAATTTTGGTTCATTTAACCTATAAATCTTTAAAAGAATATTCAAATTTGATTATTTAATTACTTCAACAATTTTGATCGAGTGTTAGTTGAGCCGGGTTCAAGTTGTTCATTAAGTGCATTAGTTTATTTACAACATTATACAACAACAAACACAACAAGTTCTTATCCCACTGTCGGCTACGTGAATCCTTTTTCTCCGTTGTGGTCTATTGAGTGTCATATTTTGACTTAATTCTAATAAATTAAGAGCATTGTTTATACAAGTTGTCTAAGTCTTTTTAGGTCTACCTTATAAGTCAAATCTAAAACATTTCCTTTCCTAATAAGGTCATCATATGGTTGGCGTTTAATTTGACATAAGATGACTCTCTAATCTTGTCAGCCACTGGAGCTACTCCAACCCTTTCACGCATATATTCGTTTCACATTTTGTCTCTTAGTGTAAAACCACTTAGTAGGTTTGTAGAAAGATCTAAATGAAGAAATAATAAATAATTTTTTTTATAATTATGCTAGTAATCTTTTTTGTAACTGAGTACGCTATTCACAATAGAGATAAGAAATTTCCTAATATGATTAATTAAATTTTCTACTTTACAATTAGTATTTAATTAAATAAATTTTTCTGATATGACATTCTAATTATAACAATGGAGTAATGGAAGATGTATAGTGCAACAAGTCCAATCTTATAAAAATTGACTCTTATTATATTTGGATTTACTTGCGGTGCTGCTTGTTAGGGGAGACTTAGAATGTCTTCGAACATGATAATAATTTTTAAATTTTAAATACACTAAATAATTTTTATTTTTTATGTATTCATTTTATTTAAATTTTTACATATTCATACAAATAAGAGAATTCATCTGAATAAAAAGGTTTAAATGATTTAGTTTTTATAAAATTCAATCAAGCTTTAAAGAGAAGACTCAATTTAAGAGATTATTGATCCATTTAGTTTGGATTCAATTGATAGAAGTGAGTGGTTGATTGAAGAAATGAAGGATGATGATGAAAAACATCTGGTGATGAAGATCTTACTTGGAGGAATGAAGGATGATTAGATAAATACAGGATGATGGTGAACAAAAATTTGGTGATGAAAATTTTACTTGGAGATCAATTGAAAATGATTCTGGAGAAGTTGATTGAAGACGGTTAGTAAGATTCAATCTGGTAAAAAAATGGGGATCATCCATAATGATGACGACCTTGACAAGTATCCATTTTTTCTATGCCTATAAGAGAAGATAAAATATATTTTTAAGAAGAGGAAAAAATATTTAAGGATGAAAGAANACGGTTAGTAAGATTCAATCTGGTAAAAAAATGGGGATCATCCATAATGATGACGACCTCGACAAGTATCCGTTTTTTCTATGCCTATAAGAGAAGATAAAATATATTTTTAAGAAGAGGAAAAAATATTTAAGGATGAAAGAATTCTGTTTGAAAGAGAAAAATTTTATGTGAATGAAAGAGATGATGAAGACTGTTGATTTATTTGAGTTTCTTTTATGAAAATTATGACTATTAGTTTGTTTATGCTTTAAAATTTAGATGTTGAGTTATAAGAACTTTTTTTTTTTTGGCAATGTTTTAGTTTTTAATTATTTTTTTAAACTGTTAGAAATTATTTGATATTTTAATTTGCAAATTTGCCCACACTGTTTGTATTCAAGTTAGTTATTGTATTGCATTTATTTCTATTTTATATAAACATTTTACATCATTTTTATATTTTATAGTTACTCATGAATACATTTATACATTACATCAATAATTTTAAACAATCGATTAGTACTTCGATTATAAAGATCATAAATGCATTTTGCACTTTTAAGCAAAAATAAAAACTTGCTCATAGCATTTCTTTTTGCGCTGATAATACTATCAATTATACTACTAAAATTGGTTAATTGAAACGAATATCACAGTCACGTATTTAAACCTTATTTCTATTAATTATAATGAAAATATATTAAATAATGTAATCATACAAATAAAATAATTAATATAATATACTTGTATGTGCATGTTGAATATGATAAAATTTACCCTCACATAGTATTAGCTAAGGATGTTAAAGTACCCGTATATGTAAACAAAAAAAAAATATTGATATTAATTATTGTATTTTGTACAACTTAGACGGTGCTATTGTGTTGGATGTAAATAATATAAATAAAGATAAATTATTTTATTATATCATTCAATATTCTAAACTTTACTGCGTGGTCAAAATTGAATAATGAAATATTAATTATTCTAACACTGATTCAATATATTTGACAATCATGAAGTTTGTTACTCATTTGTTTTGTTATTTTATGATTTAGAATATCAGTATTATTAATTTTTGATAGCTTGTTGTGATTTAATTTATTTTTTTTTCATATTAAAATTTTGGTGTAAAAATTAATTATATAGAGGAGAAAATGTATCTAAAAGATGGTAAACCTAAAGAAAGGTAAATTTATAACTGTATTAATTTAATAGTGACTTTCTAATTATTTTGGATGATTATTTATTAGTGATAAAATATAAAACTAAATTTGTATTTTCACTTTTGGACTGCTTATTCCTACATTAAAATTTCCATGTTCTTGGGCGAGGCCACACATGACCATGAAAATAAAAGTTTAGTTTTATTATTTATCTTTAACAATTAGTCATACAAAATAGTTCAAAGAACCATTTAGAAAATAAAAATAAATTAATTTATGTTTTTTCCTCTATTACTTATTTTTACTTTAAAATCTTAAACTGACAATAATAGTTTAAATCACAGTAAGATATGAACATTAGTGAATGCTTATATTTTTAAATCATAGTGATGTAAAGAAAAGAAATAATATGCATGTTTGTTAAACATATTGAATTAATGTTATAATAACTAATATTTTATTATTCAATTTTTATAATTCAATAAAGTTTAGTTTATTTAATTGCATAGTATGATAATTTATCTTTATCTATATCAGCTATATTTTTCATAGAGCATCATCTAAGTTTTATCAATTAAGGTATGAATATTAATATCTTTGAATTTAGTTTTATTTTCTTTCTAAAACAGTTAATCATCCAAAATAATTGAAAAAGACACTTAGAAAAAGTTCATACAATTTTAAATTTAATTTTCATAATTATCCTTTGTTCTATATACATTTTCTTCTCTATTACTCATATCTAATTTAAAATCTTAAATTGAAAATAATAATTTAAATCATAGTGAGATATCAACATTAGTGAATACTTATATTTTTAAATCATACTAATATAACAAAGAAATAATATCCATGCTTATTAAACATATTGAATTAATATTATAACACTTAATATTTCATTATTCAGTTTGGATAATTTAGGAATGTTTAGTTTATTTAATTGCACAATATGATAATTTATCTATATCTACATTGGCTATATTTGTCACATGAGCATTGTTAAATTGTACCAATTAAGGTTTGGCAATATTATTATACCTTTTTTTTTAATTTATGCTCATATATATATCTTAGCATCTTCAGTTAGTATTATATGCAACATGCACATACAAATATATTATATAAATTATTTTATTTACATTATACATATCATTTTATATCTTTTCATTATAGTCTATAAATAAATATAAATATGTGGTATTGTATAATTTGTTTTTAGATGATTAATTTGACTAGTAGAGTAGAATAATTATATCATACTTTTAATTTCAAAATATCTAAACAAATATCATTCTAATGCTAATGTTCTGAGAGCAACAAAATGTTCTTATCATAAGTATAAAGTAAGTTCTCACCTTAATTTTTTACAAATAACGTTTTTTCTTCTGCTTTTACTTTAAATGGGCTTTTAATTCTACATAAAAAAATTATTAATGTTCATTATTTTTATGTAATTATATTATTTATTATTATTCTCTTTGAATAAATTTCACAATTTTAAGTATGTATTTAGAGCCTAATTAGAAATTGTCATTTAGTTAGATATTCGTAATTGTATTATTGTTTTTTTTAAGAAAATAGTAAAATTTTTCTGGACTTGCTTTTCTTAAATAACCTTAGTTATTATATTTTTCTATTGAAATTTAATTTTTATCATAATATGCATCAATTTAACATGTCAAATTTTCTTAGACTAGCAGAATAAAATAATCATATCAAACTTTTAACATCAAATATCTAAACAAATATCATTTTAATGTTCTAGAAGTAACTTAATGTTCTTATGATAATTTAAAAGTACTCCGACAGTTGATTGGATGTTGATCACTTTTTTCTTTCTCCCCAAAGTCTGACATTCTTCCATTCTCATCCACACTAAAATGAGCACAATCTCATTTAAAATTCATACTCT
>JXCR01149067.1:90203-123249 GCA_002079205.1 Phalaenopsis hybrid cultivar
CCGGCAACATCCAAATTCCCTGGCATTGATTTGCTTTCTGTTGTACCAGAAACTATGTCTTCTAGCTCAACAAGCATGAGTGCTCATGAATCCACAAAGATTCCAGGAATAATGCCTAATGATGGCAGCCTTGATATTGCAGTTGATAGCCTTGTGCCATTGGTACCAGATATGTTTCTTGGTCAATTAGTTGATGATTCGATTCCAATTGAAACGGAGAACTTCTCCATCAATTCAGGGATTGGCATTCCCATTGAAGATGACTCGAAGCTTCCTTGCATCAATGATTCGTTCTGGGAGCAGTTCCTTGTGGACAGTTCACTGTCAAGTGATGTTGCTCAGGAAGTTGACTCGAGCATCCAGGAAACAAGCGACATGCATCCAGAAATGGAAACTGTTTGGGACAGTACTCAGCACATGCAACATCTAACCGAGCGGATGGGGCTTCTGTCACCAGAGGCTAAGACATGATTCATGTGCTGCTGACTTTTCGTAGTGTCCGGCAATCTGTGGATTTTCTTGAAATTCNACAACATATTGATAACATATTAACAACACAACATCACCCAGTTAACACGAATAACACAAGGATAATACAATTTTGGGGGTTTATTTCAGATTAATACCAGTCCTTTTTAGGAATTATTTAGGAGCTATTGTTGAGTTCATAGTTGGGTTTATTTCAGTTTCGGTTATTTTGAGGTTATTATGAGGAACATAGTGTGTTATTCTCACATTATTTATGGATTTCTTCGAAATAACCCGAAAATAACCTATAGTTACAGGGGAATTCTTTTATTTATGTTTCACCATACCCTGAACACCTAAATATTAGTATCACAAAATAATCCGTAAACAACCAATAGTTACTTGAGAATTCTCTTATTTCTGTTTTGACTTTATTATTAGGTTACTCTAGCTTTATAGTTGGGATAATGTGCTATATTTAGGTGGTAGTCTAAATCGATTCTCAGTTATATTGAGGTTATTCTAGGGATATAATGAGTTATTCTCGAGTTATTTAACATTTATTTAAGATAACCCGCAAATAACCCATAAATAATAAAAAAAAAACCAGGCAGTTAAGATTCTAAATCTATTTTCAGTAATTTTGAGGCTATTCTTTGTAAATAGTGGCTCATTCTCGGGTTATTTGGGATTTATTCAAAAAAACCCGACAATAACCTCAAACTAATCCGGATATAACTCGATAGATTTGAATTCTTTTCTATCAGTTTAAGGTTTTTTATTAAGTTATTCTGGGTTTATAGATGGGTTATTCTGCTATAANTATTCTCGGGTTATTTGGGATTTATTCAAAAAAACCCGACAATAACCTCAAACTAATCTAGATATAACTCGATAGATACGAATTCTTTTCTATCAGTTTAAGGTTTTTTATTAAGTTATTCTGGGTTTATAGATGGGTTATTCTGCTATAATTATACGGTAGCCTAAACCTATTTTCGATTATTTTGCAGTTATTTTGGGAATATATGGGTTATTCTCGGTTTTTTTAGTATTTCTTCAAAATAAACCAATAATAATCTGAAGATAACCTTATAGTTAGGATTTCTTTTATTTCAATTTTGGGTTTATCATTAGGTTATTTTGGGTTTAAAATTGGGTTATTCTGCCATAGTTAGACGATAGTCAAAAGCCATATTCAGACGATAGTCAAAACCCAACATAATCCGGAAATAACAAAAAAAAAAGGAAANGAGATAACCTGATAGTTAGGATTTCTTTTATTTCAGTTTTGGGTTTATCATTAGGTTATTCTGGGTTTAAAATTGGGTTATTCTGCCATAGTTAGATGATAGTCAAAAGCCATATTCAGACGATAGTCAAAACCCAACATAATCCGGAAATAACAAAAAAAAAAGGAAAAAAAATGTAACTAACATGAAGTTAACTACGTAATACATCCATAACCTAACATATAACACAACAAATGATGACATTTCAAGGAAGTAAGCTCACCTCCATCCCAAAGACGTTGCCACTATTCTCGTAACATGTTATTTCTTCCTTGACAGATGTTGACCTCACTTTTTATTGAGGTTTAGTCTTTCTTCCTCAGAAGCCTAGGATCTAGCTATAAGACTTTCCTGTTGACTATTCNTATTGAGGTTTAGTCTTTCTTCCTCAGAAGCCTAGGATCTAGCTATAAGACTTTCCTGTTGACTATTCTAGAGGACTAGTAATGAAACTCTACCCTATTAAAAATTCTAAATGCTTCTCTACTTTTCTTGAAGTTCCACATGTTTGGTTTTGACCTCTAGCACTTAGTATGATGAAAATTGCATGGGAAATGATTGTTTGGCCCTAGGGTTAGCCTAGGCTGGTGTGGTCTTGGTTAGTCTTGTACACAGACACTTGAACCCCNGCTAAAAAGGGTCCCCATAGGATTGTTTGGCCCTAGGGTTAGCCTAGGCTGGTGTGGTCTTGGTTAGTCTTGTACACAGACACTTGAACCCCTCACTTTCACTCACAACCTAAAATCCTAAACTAAGCATGCTTAGCCTGATTCCCCTAATCTTTTGGAGACTCATGTGGGTGGTCCCTGATGCGGGTGGATTTAGTGTTTTATTTTTGCAAATATTTTTTAATATTACAAAATACAGAAGGCAGATACAATAGTAAATATGAAATTTAATCCAAACAAAAATAACTTTAGTGAAAACAATTTTATCTTTTTAAAAATCTTTAAACTACCAATTCCCCTAAAAATAACGCAAGTATACATATCGCTCAAGCAATAAAGAGCTCTAATGGAGTCCTAGATATCGATCCCACAGGGAAGTTGGAAATGCTTATAGGTAAATTCTTATGATTATAATGTAAACTATAATTTAAACTACAAAAGTGAAGTACGAAATTTGAATCTAGAGTAAACGAGTGAATGCTAAATAAAATGCAGTTAAAAGATTAAGTTAATTAAACTAATTGCTAAACTTTCAAAAGTAAACCTACAAAAACTAAACAAAGTTTTTGTGACAAAGAGTTCAAATTTCAGAAAACATCTTTCCCTTTTATAATGAGTATAAAGATTGTGAAGAAATTAAAATCATTTGAAAATACATGTAAAAATTATTTTGTGTCAAATAAGAGCAATCCTGTTCGTTACTTTCTTCTGAAGGCATACAGAACATCAACTAATCCAGAGTTTGGTCCCTAATTCTGTGGTTAGGCTGGGAGGATGTCAGCTACCACTCTANGGATTGTGAAGAAATTAAAATCATTTGAAAATACATGTATAAATTATTTTGTGTCAAATAAGAGCAATCCTGTTCGTTACTTTCTTCTGAAGGCATAAAGAACATCAACTAATCCAGAGTTTGGTCCCTAATTCTGTGGTTAGGCTGGGAGGATGTCAGCTACCACTCTANTACCCTTTTCAAACTGCATAAAGAACATTGATTAATACAGAGTTTAGCCCCTCATTCCGTGGTTAGGTTGGGAGGTTAACGACCGCCACAATAGAGCTCCCACTACTCTCTCACCTAAGGGCTAATAATCTCGCATTATTTTCCAATCAACATGAACAAATTGGGGATTTTAATCTGTCACTTTAAAATCTCTAATTCTGCATCCAATAAAGTATATTTACCTATTTATTTGCACTCAATCCCATGGATAACATTCTTTCTCATGGAATCAAATGTGATTTTTACTATGTTGTAGAAATCATAGCCCTTTTGGAACATATGTTTCTCAACACATTTTAACATTTCAATTGATCAGATCGAAAAGTAAATGAAGATTGGAGTTTAAGTCATCACAAATTTTGGACATTTAAAATCGTATAAAACAAAATCAATTCTTCACAAAACTATATCTCAGTGTAGGGAGAATGATAAAGAAGAATACTCAGAATTCATGAGAAGGATATGACAAAACAAGAATTTCATATNTGTATAAAACAAAATCAATTCTTCACAAAACTATATCTTAGTGTAGGGAGAATGATAAAGAAGAATACTCAGAATTCATGAGAAGGATATGACAAAACAAGAATTTCATATATAAAAATAAGTTTACTAAACAAAGAAATAAAATAACACAACTTATCTCATAATCCTTCTCAAGCAAATCCCTAGAATTTCTCTTCAGGAACTTTCATTCTTTACAAGCACTTTGAATTCTCTCTTAGAAAAGTAATGAAAAAGAAATCTCCCACCTTCCCTCTCCTCTTACATTCCTTGAAGAAAATCTCCAAGCCCTTGACTTTCTCTCTCTCTCTCTCTCTTACCTTCTTTGAGAAACCCTCACACGCCTCCTCTTCAAGCCCTAGACTTCCCTCTCTTTTTTTAGAGGTTGTCTCTCTCCAAAAAGAATTGAAAATTCCCTCCAAAAATTCTATCTAAAAGTCAACCCTCTTAAATTCAAAAGACATGTCTATTGATTTAATAGACATATCCCTTCATGAAAGAACCTTCCAAAGTGTCTAGATGCATTGAATAACTCCATGGGGTGCTTAGAACAAGTGTCCCTTTCAAAATTCACGCAAAATTTGTCCTAAACTGCCTTAATCCTCAAACGTTGTCTATAGCGCCTCAGACATTGGTTTTGGCACTTCAGTCCCCATCCTGCTTAAAACCGCGTTGTTCTTGGTTTGGCGCTTCAGGCACCAATTCTAGCACTATAAGCACCAGCTCTCTCTCAAATGGTGCTTCAGGCGGCAATTTGGCACTTCAGGTGTCAGCTCTTTGTAAAATGACACTTCAGGCGCCAATTTTGGCACTTCATGTACCATAATCTCAAAATTTGCTGTTTTGGATTCAAATTTCGTCTTTTTTGCTACTTTTGCTTCAAATTCCTAAAATTGATATGCGTGCAACAACAACATGAAAATTTTCTTTAAAGTGCAATATCAACAAAAATAAGCATNTACCTTCTTTGAGAAACCCTCACACGCGTCCTCTTCAAGCCCTAGACTTCCCTCTCTTTTATTAGAGGTTGTCTCTCTCCAAAAAGAATTCAAAATTCCCTCCAAAAATTCTATCTAAAAGTCAACCCTCTTAAATTCAAAAGACATGTCTATTGATTTAATAGACATATCCCTTCATGAAAGAACCTTCCAAAGTGTCTAGATGCATTGAATAACTCTATGGGGTGCTTAGAACAAGTGTTTAGATGGGGATATGTCTATTAATTGATATGCATTTGAGAACAAGTGTTTTGGATTCAAATTTCGTCCTTTTTGCTACTTTTGCTTCAAATGCCTAAAATTGATATGCGTGCAACAACAACATGAAAATTTTCTTTAAAGTGCAATATCAACAAAAATAAGCATAAAATATATACTTAAAACAACATATTATTTTGGTGTATCAAAATCCCCCAAAGTTAAATATTACTTGTCCTCAAGGGACACTTTTACTACATAAAACATATGAATCAAGATAGAGATTAACTTATAACTTCTATACTTAAGAATTGACCTTTATTATTAAAAACTTTTACCTAAATTTACCATAATATTTATAAACATAAGTATAGTCATTTAAAGTTAAATCTTAATATCCGAGATCATGTTAAATTAATTTTAAAAATATAGTTAATTGAGGACAAATAAAATTTTGTTTACTTCTTTTTAAAAGAAAATTTTCTTTTCCCGAAACTTAAATTTTTAAGTAATTTAAAAATATTTAGTACAAAATTTAGTAGGTGAAATAAAACAGTAAATGCATGAAAATAAAAACTAACATGTAGAGAATTTCTGAGTATGAAAATGGGCTCTGACATACCGCAGGTACTAACTTTAAAAATACATATAAGCTTTAAAGAATTAAATGAAACATAATATATTCTGAAGGATTTATAGAAAATTAAAAATAGAAACAAAAACTGAAAAATACTACAAATGCAGAAAAAGTAAAAATCTATAGTACTATTACAATGTGGGTCCACATCACAAAATGAAAGTTTTTACTACATCAGTTTTAAAGACAACAAACAACAACTAATCAAAATAATAAACAAACATCAAACACACTAACTCCTAAGTTATCAATCATCATTGCTTTCCTCATCATCATCATCATCTTCTTCTTCATCATCTTCATCATGATCTGGAGCATAAGGAGTGAAGCTGGGGGCAAGTTGGAAATTCTACATTGTATTCACCCCTAAGATATCTAACCATAACTTCCTGATAGGCTATATCATGTTGAACTCTCCTATGCATATACTCATCATTATAAGCATTTCTTGCTTCAATTTTTTCAATCTGAGTCTGAATATCCACTGTATCCATTTGTTGAATCATAAGTTGTTCTATAATATTTTCAAGTGAAGTAGAGCAAGAAGTAGATGCCCATGCTGCTGATGTAGAGGGTCTATCACCACCTCCACTCCTAGACTTAACAAATGATTCAAATCTCTAAACCGTATGCTTCCCAATAGGATTTTGTGGATGCTGCTTTTCCTCATTTTTGTGGGACTTTACTCTTGATTGCTCACATAAAGTGAAAACCAGGGCAGGGTAACCCAAACCACTAGATTTAGTACTATTAAGTATACTCCGAGCATGTTGAACTATAAGAGCACCAACATCTATTTCCTTCCTTTTCTGAATGCAAAAGTTTAGCATAACTCTATCCTTCGTTACTTCGCTCAGATGATTTGTTGGCAGTAATTTAACAGAGATGAAGTAATGCCATACCTTTGACTGATAAGTCATCATGGAAGAGGATTAGTTAACTTTCTTGTTATTCTCAACTTTCCATTCTCCTCTTTCATCAATTAGAAAGGAAATCACTTCATCTAGTGATGAATCAGCCATCACAAATGAAGAATACGCACAATGAAATAAATTCCCCAGTCCATAAAAAGCATTTATTCTCTCTCCAGAAAACTCAACTTGCTTACCTCTCACTAGGATGTGATCATCAGTAGTGAACCGTAAGTTGGCATAAAACTCCCAGATCATAGGCACCATAGCTACTGCAGTGAAGGGCAAAACCTCTCCCAATTTTTGGCAACGATCAACCTCTCAATCTCGCCACCCGGATTAGCAAATGCTCTTCCCTTGATCAATTTTCTTGATTCAATTTGAGTATTGTAATAGTGTTGGGCTTTGTAATTGATGAATCTCCTCGCATCAAAACCTCCTACCGACTTTCCCCTCTTTACTCGTGGAGCCATTGGAATTTCTATGAAAATCTAAATAAAATCCAAATAAATTANCAGGAAGGCAATCACTTCATCTAGTGATGAATCAGCCATCACAAATGAAGAATAAGCACAATGAAATAAATTCCCCACTCCATAAAAAGCATTTATTGTCTCTCCAGAAAACTCAACTTGCTTACCTCTCACTAGGATGTGATCATCAGTAGTGAACCGTAAGTTGGCATAAAACTCCCAGATCATAGGCACCATAGCTACTGCAGTGAATGGCAAAACCTCTCCCAATTTTTGGCAACGATCAACCTCTCAATCTCGCCACCCGGGTTAGCAAATGCTCTTCCCTTGATCAATTTTCTTGATTCAATTTGAGTATTTTAATAGTGTTGGGCTTTGTAATTGATGAATCTCCTCGCATCAAAACCTCCTGCCGACTTTCCCCTCTTTACTCGTGGAGCCATTGGAATTTCTATGAAAATCTAAATAAAATCCAAATAAATTATAAAATCAAAAACCTAACTCCATAATTAAGATTATTTGGTAAGGAACTTTTCATCGATTTTCTTCAAGCTTTTCCAACAAAAATCCCATAATTTGGATCTCCCATAATGTAGGAAAAATCCAAGGTGAAAATAAAAATTTCGAGGTTAAAGTGAAGCTCTTGCCAAGAGAAGATGAAATCTAAGATCTTTGACCTTCAAAATTTTCTTAAATGTGCACAATGTGAAGCCCTAAGTCATATTTTAGAGGTAGGAGATGACCTAAGCAGTAAAAAATAGAGTTTTACAGGGCAATTTCATAGTTTTTAAGTGAACCGGGTGTTTTTCAGAAATTTGGCGCCTAAAGAGCCAACACCTAATTTTTTAAGATTTCATTTTATCGGCTGCGTACTGCTTTACATAAACCTCTAATTAACTCAAATAAACATTTATACTCATAATTAAACACTATTCTAACACCAAATTTTCACAAACAACACAAAGCTCACTTTTATATATAAAATATGCGCTATTACAAATTGACAATTTTCAAGCCAACAAACATCTAATTCAGTGTCCAAAGCAAACCAAACATCCTAAAACTGAAATATAAATGTCGAAATAACAAAAAAAAAACATAAATAGAGTTCACTAATGAAAGTAAATGCAATCTAACACAACATAATAACTTAAACNAAAAACATAAATAGAGTTCACTAATGAAAGTAAATGCAATCTAACACAACATAATAACTTAAACAAGCAATACTAGACAAAACGTTCCATGCATAAAGTAAGTTCAAACATCTTTTTTGCTATCATCCTCCTGGATATCTCCCATGGATTGGTAGTGCATGTACAAGTTGTAGAAAGGTCGATAAGGAAATTAATAAGTTGAATCATCCTCAATCCAATCACTGGAAAAGATGAATGGAGTACGGTTTGGAGCAAATCGTCCCAGAAAATATTGAATCAAATCTAAAATGCATCAAAACAAGCCTCCGTTAAGAATCTTCAGTCTGTCAAACCCGAGATGAAGATTTCACCACAAGAGCCATCGTCGTCAAAGACAAAGAAAAAGAAGAACACTACCACAAAGATTGATAGCATGAAGGGTAGGATAGGGGCTACCTTTGCTAGATTAGTTGTCTCGGATTCGGGGAAGAAAATCCTGGAACCCCTGACTTTGTATGATTATATTTTTGCCCCTCCGGGGTCTTATAAATATAATGATTATGATTTTGACTATGTTTTAACTGTTTCTTGTGATGATGTAATCGACTATGACCAATCTAACTTTGATCTCGNCGAACCCCTGACTTTGTATGATTATATTTTTGCCCCTCCGGGGTCTTATAAATATAATGATCATGATTTTGACTATGTTTTAACTGTTTCTTGTGATGATGTAATCGACTATGACCAATCTAACTTTGATCTCGATTCCCAAAATGATCCTTAAATCGTACTTGAGTCCAGCGAACTCATTAACAAAATCAAAGAAGACATCAACGATAACAACTACGACAACACAGGGAGTGAGGAGCCAATCCTTGAGCACCACGGTACACCGCTGGCCATCAACTCACATCTTTCCGATAAAGAAGAAGCACTAGAAAATTCAGCAAAGGTACCTCAAAAAGAAGAAATTACAGAAATAAGCTTAAGGAGCGGGAAAGTGTTACCCCGAGAATAGCCCCAGTTAATAAAGGAAAATAAATAGTAACTCGAGAAGAATTACCTCCACCTCCACCAATGGAAGAACCACACAACCAAGAGAAAATCGGAGGACCACACAAAGTGGATTACAATGTATTAGCCCATCTTAGGAAGTTGCCGGCCCGATTAAGCATCTGTGACGCTCTAATCCTATCAAAGGAGATGAGAGNATACAGAAATAAGCTTAAGGAGCGGGAAAGTGTTACCCCGAGAGTAGCCCCAGTTGATAAAGGAAAATAAATAGTAACTCGAGAAGAATTACCTTCACCTCCACCAATGGAAGAACCACACAACCAAGAGAAAATCAGAGGAACACACAAAGTGGATTACAATGTACTAGCCCATCTTAGGAAGTTGCCGGCCCGATTAAGCATCTGTGACGCTCTAATCCTATCAAAGGAGATGAGAGNACCCATCCACCTGAGCTTAAGTTTGCCTAAACATAATCTTAACCTACATTATAAAGCAAAACTTGTTGCTCTGGCTCAAAATTTTTAGTAAGAATCCTCCGATCATGTCANAAATGAGCCCATCCACCTGAGCTTAAGTTTGCCTGGACATAATCTTAACCTTACATTATAAAGCAAAACTTGTTGCTCTGGCTCAAAATTTTTAGTAAGAATCCTCCGATCATGTCACATCTTCATTTTTCTTTATAAATTCTAACATTTTCATAAGATTCATTCCTTATCTCTTCAAACTCATTTAATTGCAATAGTCTTTTCTCACCATAATCATTTAAATTGTAATTAAACTCTTTAATGGCCCAATATGCTTTATGCACAAGTTCAATTGGTAAATGACAAGCTTTCCCAAATATTAGTCTATTTGGGGACATTCCTATAAAAGATTTATATGTAGTCCTATAAGCCCACAAAGCATAGTCAAGTTTGACTGACCAAACCATTTTGGTTGGATTCACAGATTTTTCTAATAATCTTTTAATTTTACAATTAGATAGTTCAGCTAAACCACTTGCCTGAGGAAGATAAGCAGTAGCCATTCTATGGTTAATATGACATTTATTTAATAATTTCTCCATCTTTGCATTTCTAAAATGATGTCCCCCATCAGTTATGATCACTCTCGGCATCCCAAATCTGCAAAATATGTTTATTTTTAAAAACTTCGCAACACTTTGAGCATCACATCGAGGTAAAATAATAGCTTCTATCCATTTGGATACATAATCTACTACCAAAAATATATATANGCTCTCGGCATCCCAAATCTGCAAAATATGTTTATTTTTAAAAACTTTGCAACACTTAGAGCATCACATCGAGGTAAAATAATAGCTTCTATCCATTTGGATACATAATCTACTACCAAAAATATATATAAATTTTTGAAAGTTGGTATAAATGGTCCCATGAAATCTAATACCCAAACATCAAATATCTCAACTTCTAACACATAATTGAGGGGCATCTCATTTGTCTTAGAAATATTGCCTACTCGTTAACATAGATCACAAGTTTTGATATAAGCATTAACTTATCTAAAGATTATAGGCCAATAAAATCCAGATTTTAAAATTTTGTATGTTGTTTTATTAACACCAAAATGTCCCCCAAAATTAAAATTATGACATTTTTGGATAATTTCATAAGTTTCTTCTAATGACAAACATTTTTGAATAATAAGATCCTTTTCTTATTCATACAAAAATGGGTAATCCCAAAATAAGTCTTAGCTTCAGATATAAATTTTGTCTTCTGTTAGTATGTCATTCCATAGGATATAATATCACTAAAAATGAAATTCATAATGTTGGCATACAATGGAACAAGCCACTCATTAATATTAAATAATTCGTCACATGGAAAATGTTCAATAATCTCTTTTTCAAAGTAGAGTGGTTTTTCTACATCATGACTGGACAGATGATCAACAATTTGATTATCAGCTCCCTTCTTATCTACTATTTCTAAATCAAATTCTTGCAAAAGAAGAATCCATCTTATCAATCTTCTTTTTCATTAATTACTTAATAGCAGAATGATCTGTATGCACTATACATTTAATTCCAATTAAGTATGATCAAAATTTATCAATAGAAAATACTAATTCTAATAACTCTTTATCAATTGTGGTATAATTAATTTGAGCTTCATTAAGAGTTCTACTAGCATAATAGATAACCTTAAAAATCTTATTATGCTTTTGCCCTAAAACAACTCCAATAGCATAATCACTAGCATCACACATTAATTCAAAAGGTTTTTCTCAATATGGTGAAATAATAGTTGATATAGTGACTAATTTCTCTTTTAATAATTTAAAAGCTTTTAGGCACTCTTTATCAAAATTAAAAATTATATTTTTTTCAAGTAAATGGCATAGAGGCTTAGCAATTTTTGAAAAGTCTTAATATAACACCTGTAGAATCTAGTATGTTCTAAATAACTCCTAATTTTCTTTACACTTGTTGGGTGAGGTAAATTAGTGAGTACTTAAATTTTTGCAGGGTCTACTTCCATACCATTTTCTGAAATTTGATGTCCTAAAACTATTCCTCCAGCTACCATAAATTGGCATTTTTCCCAGTTAAGGATCAAATTTGTTTCTTCACAGCGCTTAAGAACTATTGATAGATGTTCTAAATATGATTCAAATGAAGTTTAAAACACTGAAAAATCATCCATAAGAACTTCAATCCCTTTCTCAAGTAAATCACAAAAATTGCCATCATGCATCTTTGAAATGTTGCATGTGCATTACATAAACATAAGGGCATTCTTATAAAAACAAATGTACTATAAGGACTAGTAAAATTTATTTTCTCCTGATCCTCAAGAGCTATTTGTATTTGGTGATAACCGATATATCCATCCAGAAAACAAAAATATTTATGCCTAGCTAGTCTATCTGACATTTGATCTAGAAAGGTTAGTGGAAAATGATCTTTCCTTGTGGTGAGAATTAATTTTCTTTAATCAATGGATATTCTCCATCCTATGACTTATCTTGCTATTATTAACTCATTATGCTCATTCATAGTCCTAATAACTCCTCCTTTCTTAGGAATGTAGTGAATCAGACTAACCCATGCACTATCTGAACTAGGGTAGATAATTCCAGTATCCAACCACTTTAAAATTTCTTTCTTAACAACTTCCTCCATAATAGGATATAATCTTCCTTGAGGATCAGCTTTGGGTTTGCAGTTCTCTTCTATATGAATTCTATGCATACGAATTGAAGGACTGATTCCTTTTATATCAGCAATTGTCCATCTAAGGGCTTTCTTGTAACTCTTCAAAGTTTTCATTATACTCATTTCTTCTTCCGAAATTAATTTTGAGGAAATTATAACAGGTAATGTTGAGGAATCACCTAAAAAGGGATACTTCAAATGTTCAGGAAGTAACTTCAATTCAAGCTCGAGAGGTTTTTCAATTGATGGACAAAAATATGTATATTTTTCTATCATGTCCAAAACTTCAAAACTTTCTCAAACATAATTTGAATCTTCCTTATAAATATCTTTCAATTGATTCAATTCCGCTTCTTTTAAGTGTTCCAACTCTTTCATTTCAAATTTCTCTTCATAAGTTGTTTTGAAATGGCATTCACTTACATATCGTATCACATCCATTCTATAACATTCATGATTTTTACCTTTTGCATGATATTTCATTGATTTAGAAATATTAAATGTAATGGTCTGATAATTATCACACATCTATCATTACTCTTCATGTAGCTATGAATGTTCTCCCCAAAATGATTGGTATTGATGCACTCTAAATATATGCATTTTTTGACCTATATTTTATACTAATTTTTGGTGATATTGCACTTTAAAGGAAGATATTTTTCATGTTTTTTTCTGGTTGATGATTTTTAGCACTTGGAGCAAAAATGAAGCAAAAAGGGTGGAATTTGAGGTCAAAATAGTGTTTTGGAGAGAAATACTCAGCGCCGACGATGCCAGCATGGACACCGATGATGCCATTTAACAGAGAGCATAAATTTAATTTGGGCCATGGGCGCCAACAACACCATTGTGGGTGCCGACAATGCTGAAGTTGGTGCAGGGAGAAAATATAAAAGATTCGACAAATTTGGATGCTTTTTGAAGAGTTATTTGATACACCTCTTGGAAAACTGACATTATGCTCTATTTAGAGCAGAAATTGATAAAAAAAAGGAGTCTGCTAGTGTGTCATTGAGTTCCCTTCAGTGTTCCATTGTGTGTATTGTGTAGTGTGGTGAGTATAAGTTTGAATTCTCCTAAGAGTTGTTGGAGAGGGAGAGAAGTGAGAGATTTATTCTTCCTTACATTTTCAAAGAGATAATCAATAGTCTTGTAAAGAGAGAAAGAGTCCAAGAGGAGCTACAAGGGATTTGCTTTGAGAAAGAGTTAAAGATAACTGGGGTTTGGTTGTTATTTTTGTATAAACTTTCTTTTATTTATGAAATTCATATTTTGTAGTATCTTTCTCATGAGTTCTGAGCAGTTGTTTTTATCTTTCTCCCTACTTTGAGATATATTAAAATGAAGAGATAATTTAGATGTGCCAATTTTAAAATATAAAATAAATTGTAATGATTTTTTCCTCCGTTCTTAACTTACTTTTCAATTTGACCAATTAAAATGTTAACATCTGTTGTGAAACATACTATCCGGAAAATGGAGTATGAGTTTCACAACAAAGTGAGAATCACATTCAATTCTATGAAGGAGTGTTTCATTCATAAAATTGGGTGCAAACAAATAGAGGAATATATTTTACTGGGCGAAGAATTGGAGATTCTAGGGTGGCAGATTAAAATCCCCAATTTGGTATTAGTGTTTAATAACTAAAGCGAGAGTTAGCCTTTAGGGGAAGGAAAGTGGGAGCTCTGGAGTGAGAGCCAGTATCCTCCCAGCCTAACCATGGATTTATAGACTAAACCTAAGATTAACCAACGATCTCTATAAAACTTGACTGAGGGTAGAGAATTAAAATTTCTCTAATTTGGCACAAGATAAATTAAAACTATTTATCTCTCTCATTTAACGAAAAACTCATTGTAGTGGGAAAGATGCATTCTCATATTTGATAACTTCATCACAAAAATATAGATTGGTGGTTATTGCTTAGCTTTGCTTTACAGTTTCACTTGTAGTTGGTAATTTAGTTATGTTAGCATCCTAAACATTTGAAATTTAGTGTAGTAGATTTTCTTTTTCATTGTGAATTTTCTGATTTAAATTTCCATTATGAATTTATACATTCCTCGTGGGATCAATATTTGGAGCTTAATCAGAAAGTCATGTATTAACTGATAATGTTACATATAATTGCATAGAATCCCAACATAAATTGCTTCACTTTCTTATTCATAAAAAATAAATCAAATTTTTGGCATCGTTGCAAAGCGGAGTCAACTTTATTAATCTTACACATCTATAATTTCAGGACCAGTATTATCTTATCTTCATCCATATCTAGCACAATAAAATCAACAAGAAAGATAAATTGATCCACTTTCACTAAGACAACTTCTATAACTCCTTTAAGATATGTTATGGAACAATCTTCTAACTGCATAGTTACATTAGTAGGGGATATTTCTCACAATCCCAATCTTTTAAATATTGATAATGACATAAGGTTGACGCTTGCACCTAAATCACATAAAGCTTATTAACCTCACTTTTGGTTGAGGTCTAGTCTTTCTCTTTAGTAGCCTAGGTTGTAGCCATATGACTTTCCAATTGACTATTCTTAGAAAACTAGAAAAAACACCCTCACCATTAGAAATTTTAAATTCTTCTTTACTCAACTTGAAGTTCCACATATTAGTCCTAACCTCTAGCAATTAGTAGGTGGGGTCATTATGGNCTATGTTCAGAAAAGATTTGAGATGTTAGATATTACAGAAAATACTGATAAGAATCTATTTTCGTCAATTATAAAATCACCTGAACTTGAGTTGAAAGTATTGCCGAGCCACTTGAAGTATGTGTTTCTGGGAGACTCATCTACATTACCTGTTATTATATCTCAGAATTAAATGATTTGCAACAGCAAAGACTGTCAGATACATTGAAAAGATATAATAATGCTTTTGGTTGGACCTTAGCTGATATTAAAGGAATCAGTCCTTCGATCTGTATGCACAAAATTACATTAGATGAACAATATAAACTAAGAGTTTATCCACAAAGGAGATTAAATCCAATGATGAAAGAAGTAGTTAAGAAGGAAATTTTGAAATGGTTAGACATTGGAATTATATATCCTGTTTCAGATAGTGCATGGGTAAGTCCAATTTATTGTGTTCCTAAGAAAGGAGGAGTGACTGTTGAAACAAAATAAAATAATGAATTACCTATTAGACAAGTTACTGGGTGGCGTATTTGCATTGATTATAGAAAATTAAACACTGCCACCAGAAAAGATCACTTCCCTTTACCCTTTTTAGATCAAATAGTAGATAGACCTGCTGGGCACAAATATTTAGAAAGATCGCTTCCCTTTACCATTTTTATACCAAATAGTAGATAGACTTGCTGGGCACAAATATTTTTATTTTTTAGGTGGATATACCGGATACCATCAAATTCCTATTGCTCCTCAGGATCAATAAAAGACAATATTTACTAGTCCTTTTTGAACTTTTGCTTTTCTAAGAATGCCTTTCGGATTATGTAATGCACCTGCAACATTCCAGAGATGTATGATGTCCATATTTAGTAAATTAATTGATGATGGATTGGAAGTATTTATTGATGATTTCTCTGTATTTGGAACTTCATTTGATGCATGCTTAAATTATCTTGAAAAAGTTTTAGAGTTATGTGAAAGAACTAATTTGGTTATGAATTTGGAGAAATGTCAATTTATGGTTGCAGGAGGAATTGTGTTAGGGCATAAAATTTTGGAAGATGGTATGNCCACCTTTACGTCTGATTTCGTTGAAGAGTCCTACCCTTTGAAATTCCTTGAAGATAATATTTTCTGATTTTTATCGAGNCAAACAAAAGAAAATAATGAATTAATACTTATCAGACAAGTTACTGGGTGGCATATTTGCATTGATTTTAGAAAATTAAACACTATCACCAAGAAAGATCACTTCCCTTTACCCTTTTTAAATTAAATAGAGGATGGACTTGTTGGGCACAAATATTTTTGCTTTTTAGATGGATATACCGGTTACCATCAAATTCCTATTGCACTTGAGGATCAAGAAAAGACAACATTTACTAGTCCTTATGAAACTTTTGCTTTTAGAAGAATGTCTTTCGGATTATGTAATGCACCTGCACATTCCAGAGATGTATGATGTCCATATTTAGTAAATTAATTGATGATGGATTGGAAGTATTTATGGATGATTTCTTTGTATTTGGAATATCATTTGACGCATGCTTAAATTATCTTGAAAAAGTTTTGGAGTTATGTGAAAGAACTAATGTTTCTCTGTATTTGGAACATCATTTGATGCATGCTTAAATTATCTTGAAAAAGTTTTAGAGTATTGCATATTTAGTAAGTTAATTGATGATGGATTGGAAGTATTTATGGATGATTTCTCTGTATTTTGAACATTAATTGAGTCATGCCTAAATCACCTTGAAAAAGTTTTGGAGTTATGCGAAAGAAATTATTTGGTTATGAACTAAGAGAAATGTCAATTTATGGTTGCAGGAGGAATTATTTTAGGGCATAAAATTTCAGAAGATGGTATGGAAGCAGACCCTACAAAAATTCAAGTCATATCTAAACAAACACCTCATACTAATGTAAGATAAGTAAGGCGTTTTCTTGGACATGTTGGTTTTTACAGATGTTTTATTAAAGATTTCTCAAAAGTTTCTAAACCTCTATGCCAACTTTTAGAAAAGGACAAGATATTTGAATTTACTGAAAGCTGTTTAAATACCTTTGAGTTATTAAAAGAAAAACTAATTACAGCCCCTATTATAGTTTCACCTAACTGAGAGAAACCATTTGAACTAATGTGTGATTCTAGTGATTATGCTATGGAGTGGTTCTTGGACAAAGGTACAAAAAGATTTTTAAAGTGATATACTACGCTAGTAAAACTCTTAATGANTAGAAAAACTAATCACAACCCTTATAATATTTTCACCTAACAGGGAGAAATCATTCGAACTGATGTGCAATGATAGTAATTATGCTATTGAGCTGTTTTTGGATAAAGGTACGATAAGATTTTTAAGGTTATATACTACGCTAGTAAAACTCTTAACGATGCTCANCTTAGTTTTAAATTGGGAAAAATGTCAATTTATGGTTGTAGGAGGAATTGTGTTAGGGTATAAAATTTTGGAAGATGGTATGGAAGCAGACCCTCAAAAAATACAAGTCATATTTAAACTAACACCTCCTACTAATGTAAGAGATGTTAGGAGTTTTCTTTGACATGTTGGTTTTTACAGTCATTTTATTAAAGATTTCTCAATAGTTACTAAACCTCTATGCCAATTTTTAAAAATGGACAAGAAATTTGAATTTACTGAAAGCTATTTAAATGTCTTTGAGTTACTAATAGAAAAATTAATCACAACCCCTATTATAGTTTTACCTAACTAGGAGAAACCATTTGAAATGATGTGTGATGCTAGTGATTATACTATTGGAGCGGTTCTTGGACAAAGGTACAAAAAGATTTTTAAAGTGATTTACTACGCTAGTAAAACTCTTAATGATGCACAAATTAACTATATTGTTACTGAAAAAGAGTTACTGACAATTGTATATGCTTTAGATAAATTTAGATCTTATTTAATTGGAGCTTAATGTATTGTGCATACTGATCACTCTGCTATTAAATATCTAATGCAAAAGAAGGATGCTAAACTAAGGTTGATTAGATACATACTATTGATGCAAGAATTTGATCTTGTGGTTATTAATAGAAAGGGAACTGATAATCAAATTGCTGATAATTTGTTGAGATTAGAAAACCATGAATTATCTGACACCGACAGTGGAATTACAAACAGTTTCCCTAATGAACAACTTTATAATATTAATGTGTGGAAAATACCATGGTATGCTGATATTGTTAACTATNTGGTTAATTAGATGGATATTTTTTTATGGAAGAATTTGATCTTCTGGTTATTGATAGAAAAGAAACTGATAATCAGATTGTTGGTCATTTGTCAATATTAGAAAACCAAGAATTATCTGACACTGATAATGAAATTACAGACAGTTTCCCTGATGAACAACTTTATAATATTAATGAGTGGAAAATACAATGGTATGTCAATATTGTTAACTATATTGTAAGTGATATTTTGCCACTTATGCTGACACTGCAATAACAAAGGAAGTTCATTCATGATGCGAAAGCATATTTTTGGGATGAGCCTTATTTATATAAACAATGTAAGAATCAAATTATGAGGAGATGTGTACCTTATGAAGAAACTAAGCCGAGCATTCATAAATGTCATGATTCTGAATTTGGAGGACATTTTGAGATTGTTAAAACTACTTATAAAATTTTATAAGCTGAATTTTATTGGCCTACTATCTTTAGAGATGTTTATAGATACATTAAAACTTGTGATCGATGTCAACGAGTAGGCAATATTTCTAGAAGAAATGAAATGCCTCTGAATTTCATGTAAGAAGTTGAGATCCTTGATGTTTGGGGATTAGACTTCATGGGACCATTTATTCCTTCATTTGGGAACTTATATATATTAATTGCTGTAGACTACGTTTCAAAGTGGATTGAAGCACAAGCTTTACCTCGTTGGGACGCTAAAAGTGTTTCAAGGTTTTTAATGAAAAATATTTTCACTAGATACGGAATGAATAGAATGATTATCACTAACGGAGGATCTCATTTTAAGAATAAATACAATCAGAGATTGACAGAAAAATTTAATATTATTCATAGAATCTCTACTGCCTATCATCCTCAAACCAGTGGGTTACCTGAAGTTTCTCTAGAGAGATTAAAAAAATACTTGAAAAGACTGTAAATCCTAGTAGAGTAGATTGGTCCACTAGACTGGATACCACATTATTGGCTTACAGGACTACTTATAAAACCCCTATTGGAATGACTCCTTACAGACTGATTTTTGGAAAGACTTGTCACTTACCAGTGGAATTAGAGCTTAAAACATATTGGGCGATTAAAGAATTCAATTATAATTTGAAAGATGTTGGTAAGAAGAGATTGTTAACGTATGAGTTAGAAGAATTAAGAAATGAATCTTATGATAACGACAGAATTTATAAGGTGAAACTAAAGTTATGGATTAAAGATTTCAATTATAATTTGAAAGATGCTGGTAAGAAGAGATTGTTACAATTAAATGAATTGGAAGAGGAAATGAATCTTATGATAACGATAGAATTTATAAGGAGAAACTAAAGTTATGGCATGATCAATCTTATGATAATGATAGAATTTATAAGGAAAAGCTAAAGTTATGGCATGATCGAAAGATTAATATGCTGGTAAGAAGAGATTGTTACAATTAAATGAATTGGAAGAATTAAGAAATGAATCTTATTTGGTAAGAAGAGATTGTTACAAATAAATGAATTGGAAGAATTAAGAAATGAGTCTTATGATAACGACAGAATTTATAAGGAAAAAATTAAAGTTATGGCATGATCGGAAGATTAACCAGAAGAACTTTGAATTAAATGAATTGGAAGAATTAAGAAATGAGTCTTATTATAACAACTTAAGAAGAGATTGTTACAATTAAATGAATTGGAAGAATTAAGAAATGAATCTTATGATAATGCAAAATTTATAAGGAAAAACTAAAATTATGGCATAATCGGAAGATTAACCAAAAGAACTTTGAACTAGGACAAGAAGTTTTGCTTTACAACACCATGCTGAAATTATTCCCCGGGAAATTGAAGTCTTGTTGGTTAGGACCCTTTACTGTGACTCAAGTTTATGCTTACAGAGCTATTGAGATTGGAGATCAAAAGACTGGAAATAGATTTAAATTAAATGTACACAGATTAAAACCATATTTTATTGGTAAAAGACCAAATTTTAAAGAGGTTTTAATGATCAGTCAACCTGAATGACACCTGAATAGGTCGAGCTGATGAAGTTAAAACCAGCGCTTTATGGGAGGTCGACCTGAATAACACCTGAATAGGTCGGGCTGACGACGTTAAACCAAGCACTTTATGGGAGGCAACCTTTATTTTTACTTTATTCACAATTATAGTAGTTGTTATTTGACTTATGGGGTCAACCTGAATAACACCTGAATAGGTCGGGCTGACGACGTTAAACCAAGCGCTTTATGGGAGGCAACCCATAGTTATCTTTACTTTTACTGCGATTATAATAGTTTTTATTTGAATTTATTGCTAGTTTGTGATAGTATTAAGCTCTACTACTCTTATTTACCCTTGAATCATCATAAAAATTGGATTCATAGAGNCAGATAGTTTCCAAGATGAACAACTTTATAATATTAATTAGTGGAAAATACAATGGTATGTCGATATTGTTAACTATATTCTAAGTGATATTTTGCCACCTATGCTGACACTGCAACAACAAAAGAAGTTCACTCATGAAGCGAAAGCATATTTTTGGGATGAGCTTATTTATATAAATAATGTAAGGATCTAATTATGAGGAGATGTGTACCTTATGAAGAAACTAAGCCGAGCATTCATGAATGTCATGATTCTGAATTTGGAGGACATTTTGAGATTGATAAAATTGTTTATAAAATTTTATAAGCTAAATTTTATTGGTCTACTATCTTTAGAGATGTTTATAGATACATAAAAACTTGTGATCGATGTCAATGAGTAGGATTCTAGAAGAAATGAAATGCCTTTGAATTTCATGTTGGAAGTTGAGATCTTTGATGTTTAGGGATTAGACTTCATGGGACCATTTATTCCTTCATTTGGGAACTTATATATATTAATTGTTGTAGACTACGTTTCAAAGTGGATTGAAGCACAAGCTTTACCTCGTTGTGACGCTAAAAGTGTTCGAGGTTTTTAATGAAAGATATTTTTACTAGATACGGAATGCCTAGAATGATTATCAATGACGCAGGATCCCATTTTAAGAATAAATACAATCAGAGATTGACAAAAAAATTTAATATTATTCGTAGAATCTCTACTACCTATCATCCTCAAATCAGTGGGTTAGCTGAAGTTTCTAATAGAGAGATTAAACAAATACTTGAAAAGACTGTAAATCCTAGTAGATTAGATTGGTCCACTAGACTGGATACCACATTATGGGCTTACAGGACTACTTATAAAACCCCTATTGGAATGACTCCTTACAGACTGATTTTTGGAAAGACTTGTCACTTACCTGTGGAATTAGAGCATAAAGCATATTGGGTGATTAAAGAATTCAATTATAATTTGAAAGATGCTGGTAAGAAGAGATTGTTACAATTAAATGAATTGGAAGAATTAAGAAATGAGTCTTATGATAACGACAAAATTTATAAGGAAAAACTAAAATTATGGCATGATCGGAAGATTAACCAAAAGAACTTTGAACTAGGACAATAAGTTTTGCTTTACAACACTAGGCTAAAATTATTCCCTAGGAAATTGAAGTCTCGTTGGTTAGGACCCTTTACTGTGACTCAAGTTTATACTTACAGAGCTATTGAGATTGGAGATCAAAAGGTTGGAAATAGATTTAAATTAAATGGACACAGATTAAAACCATATTTTATTGGTAAAAGACCAAATTTTAAAGAGGTTTTAATGATCAGTTAACCTGAATGACACCTGAATAGCAAGCGCTTTATGAGAGGAAACTCGTAGTTATCTTTACTTTTACTGTGATTATAGTAGTTTTTATTTGAAATTATTGTTAGTTTGTGGTAGTATTAAGCTCTACTACTCTTAATTACCCTAGAAATATCTTAAAAATTGGGATCTGAGAAAAATGGAACGCATTACGGACCAAGCAAAACTGTGCAATTTTTGCCTTTGGCGCCAATGGCATGTTTTTCCTGAGAGTCCAGGCAAAATAAAGACAGAGGCTCGTCGATGGTACCCTCGACACCGCCGACGGCAAGACTGGCGAGATGGCGGTTACTTGGGTTCAAATGGCAGTTTTTGGCCGGGAGCTATCCTTTTAAACTTTGAAATTCGATTCCTGGCTCATATTTTCCCCCCAAAACAAAGTGAAACTCCACCAATTCCATTCCTATGGCGTCCAATTCTCTTGATAATCCCAGAATGCTAGTTTTCAATCGGTGAAAGTTTATTAATGCAGAAGCATAGCGAATCTTCAACAAGTTACTGACGAAGAAAAGATTGATCAAGGAACGAGGATTCGTAAATTGCGGATTGAATAATCCCACGATGGATATTGAAGAAATGATAGTGCGGTGAAGATGGGAAGAGTGGCAATTGAGGAAACAATAGTGCGGCGAAGATGGGAAGTGTTGTGTTATACTACCGACGCCGTGGTTGTTCCTGTGGTAAAAGAATTTTATGCAAATTTTCATGGAATCAACCAAGGAGTTATTTATGTGTGAGGTAGATGGATCACTTTCACTCCTGCATGGATCAATGAATTATACATGATAGAGAACATTCCTGTCTGCCACTATTCTAATTTCATCCCGACAAGAAAATAGATGAATAAAATTTACCAATAGTTAACGGACGAAACTGACGACTGGGAAATGAGAGAAAACGGGTATGTTAATTTTCCTACGACACTCCAAAATCCCGTTTCGAAACACTGACACTTTTTCATTTCTGCGAAATTGTTACCGACTATGAAGATCAGTAAAGTTTCTATGGAAAGTGCTATTTTGAATTACTACATCTAAAGGGGACTACCGATCGATATTGGATCAAAAATTGTGAAGTCAGTTTTGGGTCTGATCGTTCATGGATCAACTTATGGGCTTGGAAACCCTTCCACAATTTTCTCACTTTACAGTTAGTTTCAAGTGTCCTACAAAAATTGAGAAAAGTTACTTTTACCTTGGAAGCCTTTAGACCCAACTGAGAGATTCCCAACTTTTGAAGATGAAAATGACATAGCCATTATAGTAGATCAATCATCTCAGAATTCACTGCCAGTTCAACCCTTAATTCCTGACAAGTCTTTGGTGATCCTGCAAAGAATCAAGAAATTGGAGAAGGAGGTACAAAATGTTATGAATGCAATTAATAATATCTTCAATTTCTTCGATCATCAAGACTGAAGGATTAAAGAATATTTTGATCACTCTGGATAGTTTAGAAGATAGTTTGATACGACTGATGAGGAGGATAAAATTAATAAAAGAGGATTCCACTGAGAATTTCTATTCCAACCCTTCTACAACCTCTTCGTTAATGTGCAATCAATGGGTGATATCAGAGGAGAATCTACTACTGAATCTGAAGAATAGTAGATTTATATTACTACCTATCTGTCTATCTATGTATTTTGATAAGTCTAAGGATTAGTAGATTTATATTACTACCTATATGTCTATCTATGTATTTTGATTTGAACTTTGTATTTCCTTTTTTTAAATTATGTTTTTAGATCTCTGTATAGCTGAGACTAAGCATAGGATGTTTTGTTTTCATCGTTTTGAGTGTTGTAGCTTGGAATGCGACACTGAATTAATGTGTTAAGGTTGAGAAAATACCAAACTTAGGTGTGTTATGTAATGTATATTGTACCCCTTAGAATTGATATATAAATGTGATGTTTTGTGTTGTGAAAGTTTATTTGTGCTAAGTACATCATTTAGTCACTTAAAATTATGTCTATAATGATTAAACGGATGTCGTTTAGGCTTGGAATTGATCGAAATCACAAAAATCCATAATTTGGACAAAATTAATAAAGCCCGTCAACAGCGCCCTTGACGCCGCCGATGGCAAATTTTTCCCGATACTTAGGATCTAACTACAATAGAGCACACCGACAGCGCCATCGACCCTGTCGACGGTGTGATTGCAAAAAAAAAAGACACCTTTAACCGCGATTTTGACCTGTCAACCACCACTATTCATCATCCCCTTCCTCCTAAAAATACAATTTTTGACCTAGGGCTTGCAAGATCTTGCATTGGGAGCAATTTCAAGGCTTTTTGACATCGGATTTGATCATCTCTAGGTAAGAGCTTCACTCCAAGTTAAAAATATTTGATTTTCACCATTGATTTCTTCCACATTTAGGAGATCCCAAAAATTTGAGAATGTGAAGAAAATATTGGGAAGAAATTGATGGAACTTAGTAATTTCTTCCACATTGAGGACACCCAAAAATTTTGAGAACGTGAACGAAAAATTGAGAAGAAATTCATGGATCTTAGTGTTGAAGTCTTAAAATTACTATTGGAAGCCATTCTATGAATAGTTGAAGTATATTTAGGAATTTTTCTATAATTTGATTAGATTAAAATGACTCCATGACAAAAGAGACGGGTTGAGTTCGACGAGTCTCGCTTCATCAATGCGATGACTCAAACAAGATTTACTTCAGTATTTAAAGGAAAGAAGTGTATACAAGATCGAGTTTTTGAAAGCTCTGGTGGAGAAATTAAACGAGTTATGGCCGAGCAGAGGTGGGAAAACTTTTGTTACACCACCTATAAAGTTGATGCAAATGTGGTGAAGGAGTTCTACGCCAATGTAATCTATTCTGAAGATGAAATCGTTCAAGTGCATGGATTTCATGTTGAATTTACTGCTGCTCACATCAACACCTTTTACGAAGTCCCAGACTCCTATAGTTGCTACTATGAATCCTTCAGTATAATGGAAAGCCCTCTGAATGATATGATCAACTTTCTCACTGATGGGAAAGGAACGTGGAAGATTAAACAACGTAAACGGGTAAATTTTTCTTCTTTCATGTTGACACTATTTTATTTCTATCCCACAGGTGTGACACTATTTTATTTCTTCTACTCTATTACCAACTTATCTCCATAGTGGGTAACTAGAGATATAGCTATTCTGAATTTTTGTATTCAAAATAACAGAACTCTAAATGTGGGGAGAGTTATTTTTAAGAATATATTGATTATGGCAAGGAGTGAGACAAGTGGAGGGCTAGGACATCCTGACCTTATTTATGCACTTTGCCAACTTTCTGGAGTGNTATCGGTTTGGGTTTGGTCATAGTTCCAAAAAGGTGTATGTGACCAAATTCTTGTGTTTGAACTAGGTTAGGCATGTCAATTGGCCCAATTAAATATGGCATTTGGTGTAGGAGATCATGAAGAACAACTTTCATGAAGTTGAAAGTCATTTTGAGGCCAATTGGTTAATCAATTTGGTGGAGTTTTTATTTTTGACCCATTTTCAATTGGTTAATCAATTTGCGGATTTTTGATTTTTGACCCATTTTATGCCCAATTAAATATGGAATTTGGTGTAGGAGATCATGAGGAACAACTTTCATGAAGGGTGAAAATTAAATATGGAATTTGGTGTAGGAGATCATGAGGAACAACTTTCATGAAGGGTGAAAGTGTCTTTTGAGGTCAATTGGTTAATCAATTTGATGGATTTTTGATTTTTGACCCATTTTAAGCATATTTACTCATGACATTTGGTGTAAGAGACCATGAGGAACAACTTTCATGAAGGGTGAAAGTCATTTTGAGTGGCCCAATTAAATACGGCATTTGGTGTAGGAGATCATGAGGAACAACTTTCATGAAGGGTGAAAGTCATTTTGAGGTTCATTTGGTGTAAGAGACCATGAGGAACAACTTTCATGAAGGGTGAAAGTCATTTTGAGGTCATCATTTGGTGTAGGAGACCATGAGGAACAACTTTCATGAAGGGTGAAAGTCATTTTGAGGTCTAATTGGCCCAATTAAATATGAAATTTGGTGTAAGAGACCATGAGGAACAACTTTCATGAAGGGTGAAAGTCATTTTGAGGTCAATATGGAATTTGGTGTTAGAGACCATGAGGAACAACTTTCATGAAGGGTGGAAAGTCATTTTGAGGTCAAGTTTGGTGTAGGAGACCATGAGGAACAACTTTCATGAAGGGTGAAAGTCATTTTGAGGTCAATTTTGTGTAAGAGACCATGAGGAACAACTTTCATGAAGGGTGAAAGTCATTTTGAGGTCAATTGGTAGAGTAGAGGATCATGAGGAACAACTTTCATGAAGGGTGAAAGTCATTTTGAGGTCAATTGGTTATGTAGGAGATCATAAGGAACAACTTTCATGAAGGGTGAAAGTCATTTTGAGGTCAATTGGTTAAGATCATGAGGAACAACTTTCATGAAGGGTGAAAGTCATTTTGAGGTCAATTGGTTAATCAAGAGATCATGAGGAACAACTTTCATGAAGGGTGAAAGTCATTTTGAGGTCAATTGGTTAATCAATTCATTTTTTTATTTTTGACCCATTTTAAGCATGTTGGGCTAAGTTTGGGTCAAAATTAGGCTAGCCATGGGCTAAGCTCAAATCGATTGTTGTGGTTGGTGAAGAACATCATTATGAACAAT
The DNA here is from genome assembly GCA_002079205.1 of Phalaenopsis hybrid cultivar. Classification (NCBI taxonomy): domain Eukaryota; kingdom Viridiplantae; phylum Streptophyta; class Magnoliopsida; order Asparagales; family Orchidaceae; genus Phalaenopsis; species Phalaenopsis hybrid cultivar. The sequence continues at coordinate 116,988 of JXCR01149067.1, forward strand.
GGATTTTTTATTTTTGACCCATTTTAAGCATGTTGGGCTAAGTTTGGGTCAAACTTGGGCTAGGATTTTTGATTTTTGACCCATTTTAAGCATATTGGGCTAAGTTTGGGTCAAACTTGAGCTATTTTGGTATAAGCTCAAATTAATTGTTTTATTTGGTGTAACACATCATTATGAACAACTTTCATGAAGGGGCTCAAATTGATTGTTGGGGTTGGTGAAGAACATCATTATGAACAACTTTCATGGGCTAAGCTCAAATTGATTATTGTGGTTGGTGAAGAACATCATAATGAACAATTTTCATGAAAGGCTAAGTCCAATTTTATTGTTGTGTTTGGTGAAGAACATCATAATGAACAATTTTCATGAAGGATGAAAGTTGTTTTGAANTTGAAATGGCAGTTTTTGGCGGTTTTTGGGCGAGGGTTATCCTTTTAAACTTTGAAATTCGATTCCTAGCTCATATTTTCCCCCCAAAACAAAGTGAAACTCCACCAATTTCATTCCCATGGCATCCAATTCCCTGATAATCCCAGAATGCGAGTTTTCAGTTGGTGAAAGTTTATTAGTGCGAAAGCATAGTGAATCTTCAACAAGTTACTGACGAAGAAAAGATTGATCAAGGAATGAGGATTTGTAAATCCTGGATTGAATAATCCCACGACGGCAATTAAGGAAACGATAGTGCGGCGAAGATGGGAAGTGCTCTGTTATACTACCGTCACCGTGGTTGTTCCTGTGGTAAAAAAATTTTATGCAAATTTGCATGGAGTTAACCAAGGAGTTATTTATGTGCGAGGTAGATGGATCACTTTCACTACTGCATGGATCAACAAATTATACATGATAGAGAACATTCCTGTCTGCCACTATTCCAATTTCATCCCGACAAGTAACTAGATGAATGAAATTTACCAATAGTCAACGGACGAAACTGACGACTAGGAAATGAGAGAAAACGGGTATGTTAATTTTTCTGCGACACTCTTAAATCCCGTTTCGAAACACTGGCACTTTTTCATTTCTACGAAACAGCTCCCGACTATGAAGATCGGTAAAGTTTCTAAGGAAAGTGCTATTTTGAATTACTGCATCCAAAGGGGACTACCGATCGATATTGGATAAAAAATTGTGAAGTCAGTTTTGGGCCTGATCATTCATGGATCAAATTATGGGCTTGGACACCCTTCCACAATTTTCTCACTTTACAGTTAGTTCCAAATGTCCTACGAAAATTGAGAAAAGGTACTTTTACCTTGGAAGCCTTTAGACCCAACTGAGAGATTCCCAGCTTTTGAAGATGAAAATGACATAGCCATTATAGTAGATCAATCATCTCAGAATTTGTTGTCAGTTCAACCCTTAATTCTTGACAAGTCTCTGGTGATCCTGCGAAGAATCAAGAGATTGGAGGAGGTACAAAATGTTATGAATGCAATTAATAATATCTTCAATTTCTTCGATCATCAAGACTGGAGGATTAAAGAACATTTCGATCACTCTGGACATTTAGAAGATAGTTTGATACGACTGATGAGGAGGATGAAATTAATAGAAGAGGATTCCACTGAGAATTTCCATTCCGACCCTTCTGCAACCTCTTCGTTCATGTGCAATCAATGGGTGATCTCAGAGGAAAATCTAATATTGAATCTGAAGAATAGTAGATTTATATTACTACCTATCTGTCTATCTATGTATTTTGATAAGTCTAAGGATTAGTAGATTTATATTACTACCTATATGTCTATCTATGTATTTTGATTTGAACTTTGTATTTCCTTTTTTTAAATTATGTTTTTAGATCTCTGTATAGTTGGAACTAAGCATAGGATGTTTTGTTTTCAGCGTTTTGAGTGTTGTGGCTTGGAATGCGACACTGAATTAATGTGTTGAGGTTGAGAAAATATCAAACTTAGGTGTGTTATGTAACGTATAATGTACCCCTTGGAATTGATATATAAATGTGATGTTTTGTGTTGTGAAAGTTTATTTGTGCTAAGTACATCATTTAGTCACTTAAAATTATGTCTATAATGATTAAACAGATGTCATTTAGGCTTGGAATTGATCGAAATCGCAAAAATCTAGAATTTGGAAAAAATTAATAAAGCCCGCCGACAGCGCCCTCGACGCCGCCGATGGCTGATTTTTCCCGATACTTAGGATTTAACTCCAATAGAGCGCACCGACGGCGCCATCGACCCCGCCGCCGACGAGCTCGCGAAAAAAAACACCTTTAACCGCAATTTTGACCGGTCAACCGCCACTATTCATCATCCCCTTCCTCCAAAAAACGCAATTTTAGACGTAGGGCTTGCAAGATCTTGGATTGGGAGCGATTTCAAGGCTTTTTGACATCGGATTTTATCATCTCTAGGTAAGAGCTTCACTCCAAGTTAAAAATATTTGATTTTCAACATGGATTTCTTCCACATTGAGGAGATCCAAAAATTTTGAGAATATGAAGAAAATATTGGGAAGAAATTCATGGATCTTAGTGTTGAACTCTTAGAATTCCTATTGGAAGCCATTCTATGAATAATTGAAGTATATTTAGGAAATTTTCTATAATTTGATTAGATTGAAATGGCTCCACAAAAAAAGAGACGGGTTGAGTTCGACGAGTCTCGCGTCATCAATGTGATGACTCAAACAAGATTTACTTCAGTATTTAAAGGAAAGAAGTGTATACAAGATCGAGTTCTTGAGAGCTCTAGTGGAGAAATTGAACGAGTTATGGCCGAGCGGAGGTGGGAAAACTTTTTTTACACCACCTATAAAGTTGATGCAAATGTGGTGAAGGAGTTCTACGCCAATGTAATCTATTCTAAAGATGGAGTCGTTCAAGTGCGTGGATTTCATGTTGAATTTACTGTTGCTCACATCAACACCTTTTATGAAGTCCCAGACTCTTATAGTTGCTACTATGAATCCTTTAGTACAATGGAAGGCCCCCTGAATGATATGATCAACTTTCTCACTGATGGGAAAGGAACGTGGAAGATTAAACAACGAAAACGGGTAAATTTTTCTGCTTCCATGTTGAATGCCACCTCTAAGGTGTGACACTATTTTATTTCTTCTACTCTATTACCGACTTATCACCATAGTGGGTAACTAGAGATATAGTTATTTTGAATTTTGGTATTCAAAATAATAGAACTCTAAATGTGGGGAGAATTATTCTTAAGAATATATTGACTATGGAAAGGAGTGAGACAAGTGGAGGGCTAGGACATCCTGACGTTATTTATGCACTTTGCCAACTTTCTGGAGTGGAAGCTGGAGATGAAGAATGGGTTTACCCTACCATTAGTAAGGCCAATTTGAAAACTAAAACTTATGAATCCCATGAGAAATGGAGAACTGAGCTTAGTAAGGCTAATTTAAAGACTTATGAATCTCATGAGAAATGAAGAACTGGGAGTAGAAGTGAAGAATCTTCTACTAGTAGAGATGTCCCGTCTACAAGTTATGACCTTCCACCTTCTAGTTCCCCTACTCTGACAAACTTGATGAATGAGTTGACCTTGCAGCAGAAGAGCATAGAATTAATAAATGAAATGATTGGAGGTTTAGAACATCGATATGATTATGATAGTGAGTACCTTCAGAGGCATTCAAATTTTGAGATAGCTTATTATGAAGCTCATGCCCGACATTACAGAGGTGAGCCTGATGTTACTTTTCCTGAGTGCCCGCGATATACTCAGTATCAGCCCGATCCACCTGCTGATCAAGGAGATGAAGACATAGTGTGGGAATGCCCACGATATACTCAGTATCAGCCCAATCCACCTGCTGACCAAGGAGACGAAGACATAGTTTGGGATTTTGATATCTGATAGTAATTGATGTACTTATATTTGTACTTTTATTTTTGTGATCTTTTTGTAATAGAAATGGATGTTTATGTATTTGGACCTTCTTTTTTATTATATTGTACTTGGATGATTTTTAGTTTTAATTAAAATTAGTGTGGTAGTTAAATTTGCATGTTTAGTATAATAGATGTTGAGTAGTATTTTTTGGATTGTAATGTAATATGATTTTTATTTTCACATTTTTATTTTAATTGTTTTATTTTGTGGTTGTGTTAAGAAATGTGGTGCTTGTTTAATGTTTTAGTTTTATACTTATTTCAAAATTTCATTACCCACAAATTTTTCTAATGATTTATATGTGTAGAAAGCTCCTAATATTACAGACCAGATGAAGTAGAAATTTTGAGCATGCCTGCAAAAATTTCAGAATGATGAAAATGCCTAAAATACTGAGGTATGATTTATATTTAGAGTTTTTCTNAATTAAGTTTGGGGGAGGGAAGAAAAATATTAACTATTAGATGTCCTCTATTTCAATATTTTCGGAATTAATTGCAAAATATTTAAAAATGCAAGTTTGGGGGAGGGAAGAAAAAGATTAACTATTAGATGTTCTCAATTTAAATATTTTTAAAATTTATGTTTGGGGAGGGAAGAAAAAGATTAACTATTAGATGTCCTCTATTTCAATATTTTCAAAAATTATATGATTTCATGTATTGAATTTAATTCAGGTAACTATATTTTTATAACTATTTAAATATTAATATGATTTTATGTAGTAAATTTAATTCAGGTAACTATATTTTTGTAACTATTTAAATACTATGGTAGATTTAAAGAAATATTTTTGTTAAGTTTGGGAGAGGGAAGAAAAAGATTGACTATTAGATGTCCTCTATTTCAATATTTTCAAAAATTATTTATATGATTTCATGTAGTGAACAATTCAGGTAACTATATTTTGTAGCTCTTTAAATATTATGGTAGATTTAAAGGAATATTTTTGTAATGAAAATTAATTTTGTAGATTAAAGATATTTAATATAAGGGAATAAGATTATAGTTAACTATTTAAAGTAAAGGAAACTATATTTTGAAGTGTTAAGAATCTTCTTATAAGAAAAGGAATGCTTTGAGTTTCAAATTTAGGGAAAGAAATGTGATGTTCAAAATCATTAAAGGCTGGAATGCTTTGTCAAATTTAGTTAATGATGTAAAAGCTATGAAATATTTATAAAGTAATGGAATGCTTTGAGTTTCAAATTTAGGAAAAGAAAGGTGATGTTCAAAATCATTAAAGGCTATAAAATGCTTTGAGTTTCAAATTTAGGGAAAGAAAAGTGAAGTTCAAAATCATTAAAGGCTATCATAGAAATAGTAATCCTCACTTGAAAAAGGAAAAAGAAAGGATTGAAAATAATCCCTGAAAAGAAAAGAAAAAAATATAGAATTGAAAGCAATCCAAATGAAAAAGAGAAAAGAAAGAAAAAAAATTATGGAAGTGAGGATAAGCTTGAGGATATGCCTAATAAAAAATTGGCTTCACTAGACTTACCAAAACAGAAAACTTGAATACATTCCTAAACTTATATTTATGGAATAGATCTTTTACTAATAGATTTCTCATGAAGTTCCTATCATTTGAATATTCTAAGTGACTTAATATTGCAACATATAATCATTTGATCTTTTACTAGTAGTGTTCCCATAAAGTTCCTATCATTTGAATATTCTAAGTGACTTAATATTACAACATATAGTCATTCTTGAAATGTTAGAAAATTAGAACTCTTAAACTTGATGACTAGATAATCTTGTGGCTACAGAGTTAATTAAATTACTTGAAATTTTTCTGAAAATTTCACTATGGCATTTATTTAAATCAATCTTATAGTATTTTTGAATTAAAACTTTACTACAATATATCATAACTTTTATATAGTACTAAATTACTTGAGGACAAGTAATAGTTAAGTATGGGGATTTTGACCAAAGGAAAATATGTTGAGATTTTCATACCTATTTTATACTATTTTTAATGATATTGTACTTTAAAGAAAGGTATTTTTTATTTTTTGTTGCAGGAATGATGAATTAGGGTCATTGGAGCAAAAAGATGCAAAAAGGAGCGAATTTGGAGCAAAAAGGACCAGAATGTGCAGAATTGAACAAGGGCACCGACGACGCCATCCAGCCCGCCGACGACGAGATTTTCCCGAGACTCTAGAATTAATTCATTAAGAAGGTCTGCCGATGGAGAGCTCGACGGTTATGCCCAAGCAGGCTTTGGATAAGGCCAAATTTTGAAGGGATGCTTAGGCAACCATTGGGAAAGCTCATCCAAAACTTTAAAAGACTATTAGAAAGGTTCCAATAGTGTTTAAAAATTGTGAGGAATTCTTCGAGAGATTGTAAGAGTGGAGGGAAAG
>JXCR01149067.1:130987-147393 GCA_002079205.1 Phalaenopsis hybrid cultivar
AGGACCAGAATGTGCAGAATTGAACAAGGGCACCGACGACGCCATCCAGCCCGCCGACGACGAGATTTTCCCGAGACTCTAGAATTAATTCATTAAGAAGGTCTGCCGATGGTGCCCTCGAGGCCGCCGACGGCGAGCTCGACGGTTATGCCCAATCAGGTTTTGGATAAGGCCAAATTTTGAAGGGATGCTTAGGTAACCCTTGGGAGAGCTCATCCACAACTGTAAAAGAAGATTTTGGTCAAAAATTGGGAGGGGTTGGAAGGTGGAGAGAGTTTTCGGAGGTTAGAAAGGTTCTAATAGTGTGTAAAAATTGTGAGGAATTCTTCGACAAATTGTAAGAGTGGAGGGAAAGTGAGAGATTTCTTCCTCCTTGCTGCTTCAAAGAGGAATTCTATGTGCTGTAAAGAAAGGAAGAGATTTAGAGGAACTTCAAGGAGTTTGCTTGGGGAGAAATTAGAGATACTGTAAAGAAAGAAAGAGATTTAGAGGAACTTCGAGGAGTGTTCTTGGGGAGAACTTAGAGATATGTAGGAGCTTTCTTGGGGAGAAATTAGAGATAATTTTATTTACTTGTTGTAGTTTGTATGCCTTTGATTTTATATATGAATTCCGAGTTTTGCTGTGTTTTCCCCATGAGATCTGAGTAGTTTTCTCTGTCTTTCTCCTTGTCTTGAGATTTGTAAAATGGTGATTTAAATTGGTGAAGCCATGAAATTGTTTAAGAAATTGTGATGATCTTTTTTCGACCTTAATTTACTTTCAATCTAACCAATTGATTTGTTAAAATATGTAGAGTTTTCCAACTAAAGTGAAGATTACATCCAAGATTCAGGGAGGTCAAAGCCCTTGGAAGTTGGGTGCAAATAAATAAGAAAATAATACTATCGAGCGTAGAATTGGAGATGTTAGAGTAACAGACTAAAATCCCCAATTCGGTCCTATCATTTGGGTGCTGAAGTGTAGAAGTTAGCCCTCAAACGAGGGAAACGTGGGAGCTGCGAATTGAGAGCCGATATCCTCCCAGCCTAGCCGTAGATTTATTAAACAAGCGTAGGATTTGTCAATGGTCTTTATATCTGGACCAAAGGGTAAAGAATAGATATACTTCTATTCGGCACAATATAATTTGAACTTATTCACTTTATACATTCACTATAATTTCTTGACAAGGAGAATGATGCTTTTTTATATATTGAATATCACATTCATACCTTCATTAATATATCTACTTATTTAATAGTAATTAAAATTACATATTTATTTCAATTGCCTATTAGTGATAATAAGAAAGTTGAACTTCGTTGTTGTGATTAAAGTATTGCTTTTCTAAAATCTTAGTTCGTAGTTATAAAATTACTCCCTGTGGGATAGATATCTAGGACTCCATTAGAGCCCTATATTACTTGAGCGATACGTATACTTGCGTTGGTAAGTGTGACTTTACTATTATTGAATATTTATTACGTCCATATTTATCTTATATTCTTAAGCATATATAAAGTTGTGGTCATCTACTACAAAAAAATATGACTTATGGTAAAGAATTTAACTCTTAGATGTCCATATTTTAGTCTACTAAACATGATAGCATAACTTAATAAAAATTTAAAACAACTCCAGTTAATACTAAAGGTATAAGAATATTTAGCAATCAAGTGCAAGATTTCTAATTATATATTCTTCTCAAGAAAAACTATAAATTTTCATATTAAAGTCACTTAGAATATTCATCTGAAAAAGAACTTTATAATACTTTACTAGTAAATAAACTAATGCTCAAATAAAAGTTTAGAAAATATAGCCAAGTCTTCTTCCTTAGGTTGATTCAAGAGAATCAAATTTTTAATTAGGCATTTTCTCAAGCTTCTACACACATATTTTATTTTCATAATCATTTTCAAACCTTTTTCTTTTCTTTTCTTTTTATTTTCTTTTCTTGTTCTTTTTTATGTGAGGATTACTATATCTGGATAGGCTTTAATGATTTTGAACTTCAATATTCTCCTCGTAAAGTTAAAAACTTTTCACATTCCTTCACTTAACAAATTTATATTAGTTTTAAGATTTCTTAAAGTTTAATTATTTTCTTTTTACATGAATCTCTAAGATTTCTAATACTTCAAGAATACAAATTTCTTTATTTAAAATAGAAAAATATAGTCTTATTCTCTTATACTAAATATCTTAATTTTTAAAATTTACCTTAACTATTGAAAATTTTTACTTAAGCTTACTATATATTTAGAAACATAAATATAGTTATCTAAAGTCAACCTCTAATACCAAATGTAATGTTAAATTTAAAGTTTTTGAAAATATAGCTAAGTGAGGACAAATAAAATTAAGTTTCTTTCTTTTTAAAANCACCAAATGTCATGTTAAATTTAAAGTTTTTGAGAATATAGCTAAGTGAGGACAAATAAAATAAAGTCTCTTTCTTTTTATTTTAAAAAACAATTTTCTTTCCCCCCAAAACATATATTTTTAAAAGATTTAGCATGAAGAACTGAAAAAAAAAATAAAGGGTGAAAGAAAACATTAAATACATAAAGAAAAGAATTACTTGTTGTAGGTTCTGATTTTTGAAACTTAACTCTGAAATATTAAAGGTGCTAATATGAAAAGCTACAAGACTTAAAACACTAAATTGCACATAATACATATAAAATCTGTTAAGAAAGAGTTAATTACAATACATTTAACAAAATACTAAAATTAACAACAGAGCTAAACTGAATTTCAAATTTCNAAAAAAAAAACAATTTTCTTTTCCCCCCCAAAAATAAATTTTTAACAGATTTAGCATGAAGAACTGAAAAAAAAATAAAGGGTGAAAGAAAACATTAAATACATAAAGAAAAGAATTACTTGTTGTAGGTTCTGATTTTTGAAACTTAACTCTGAAATATTAAAGGTGCTAATATGAAAAGCTACAAGACTTAAAACACTAAATTGCACATAATACATATAAAATCTGTTAAGAAAGAGTTAATTACAATACATTTAACAAAATACTAAAATTAACAACAGAGCTAAACTGAATTTCAAATTTCAAACAGATTTACAATTCTATAGTTCATAACACAACAAAACAGAGTCTCACAATCTAACAACAAACAGTCTCAACAATATAACAAAAAATAAACAACAAAATAACAAAGTACAAGCAAACATAAACTAAAAGAAAGATCAAACTACAAATCACCAATCATCGTCTTCTTCTTCTTCTTCCTCTTCTACAACATTCAGATTTTGCTACTGATATGGAGTAAAGACAGGGTGAGTAGGAAACTGAACTGAATGATCACCCTTCATATATTTGACCATCGCATCATCATAAACAGCATGATATTCAAACTTTTGTCTAGTCAAATCATTAATAATGAGCATTTCTGGCCTCCACGTTTTTCATTCTATGATCCATTCTCAAGATATCTCCCTGTTGGATCATCATCTAATCCAATAGTTCTCGAAGAGTAGGGTCACTAAAAGTAGGGGTCCTCGAAGTAGAAGAAATATCTCTGGTCTTACTTACAGACCTCCATCCAACATGAGATTCATGTCTTTATATTGGCTGGCCCAATAGGTTTTAGAAGCTCAATCCTCTCTTCCTCAGGTATAAAATCAACTTTTTCCTGTTCACAGAGTGTGAAGATCAAGGCAAGGTGTGCTAATCCACCAGTGGTCTCTCCCAAAATAATAGATCTAGCGTTCATATAATTAATATAGCCTACATTTATCCTCATCGCCTGCTAGATACAGTAGTTCAAGATGGCTCTATCCTTTGTAATCTCACTATGATGATTTCTTGGTAATATTCTTACATAAATAAAGTAGTGTCAGGCTTTAGATACTACATTAAGCATAGAAAGAAGAAAGTTTAGCTTAACTCCATTTTTCACTTTCCATGTTCCTCTTCCATTAGTAAGAAAAGAAATAACCTCATATAAAGCCTCATTCATAGCAGAAAACTCTTACACATCTTCTAACTGATAAAATTCATTAATCTTACTTGGAGTAAGCTCCTCCATTTCCCCACGAACAAAAGCAAAATTATCAGAAGCCTCTATAAAATTGGCGTAGAACTCCATCACTACACCAACAATAGCCTCGACAGTAAAGTAACATAAATTTTCTCACTGCCGAACATTGATTAATCGTTCGATTTCTCCTCCCAAATTTTTAAATCCATGATCCGGAATTACTTTTTTATTTTTAAGTAGACTATTAAATCGAGCACTAGCTCTGAAGCTGACAAATTTTTATTCATCCTAATCTACTTTTTTTTTCCTTTGCTCATTCTCGGGGCCATGATAAATCTAAGAAAATTTGATAAAAATCTGAATAAATTCTCAAAATTCTAAAATTCACAATGTAAAACGCTTTAAACTTAAATATACTTAGTATGAGTTCTTCACCAAAGGATTTTTTCAAAATCTTTTAAAAATTCTAAAATTTTTGGATAACGGCAATGTGAGATAAATTCTTGATGAAAATCTAAAATTTTTAGTTTAAAGTATAGCTTTTACCTGCAAAAGATGATATTTGAAGCTCCTTTGCCTTGAAATCGCCCTAAATCCGAGCAAATGCAAGCCCTAGGTGCAAAAATGGAGGTTGAAGGTGACTCAAAGGGTAAAAATGGCATTTTATTGTGCAAATCACTAATTTTAATGGTTTTAGGCTGTTCTCGGGTCGATGGAGTTGTCGACGCCCATGCCAGTGCCATCGGCGCTGGAGGCTAAAAATTCCAATTTCAATTTTTCATAATTTTTAATTTTCTTTCAATTTACTCCAAAGTCTTTTTAGTACTTTCGGACATAAATTTTTATCTAACAATAATTCACAAACAAACATTTTCACAAACAACAACAAACTAACTTTTATATATGAAAATACACTTTTACAAATACATTTTTATAATCACACTTTTACACTCATATAGCAAACTAAATTATAGATCAGCCACAACCCTAAATGCTGACACAAAACTATACACACAATCAAAGTTCATAATTCTAAAGCAAATCAAACTAAATCAAATCCACACAATAACATTAAATACATAAAAAATTTTAACTAGTAGAGAGTTCAAAATTTTCAATTATTCTGCCTCTTCTTAAGTGCTTTCTCCCCCTCTAATATCTCCCATAGACTGGTAATGAACGTACAGATTGTAGAAGGGTTGGTACGGGAATTGATCAATCAAATTTTCTTTGATCCATCATTTTTCCTTGAACATCTGAACCAATCCTGCTTCAATTGTTCTAGTATGACCAAAATTCTTCTTCATCCTCCAATCTAGGTGATTGAAAAGGTACTTAAGATCTCATATTGAATTTGTAATACTCTGAAGTTCTCTTTCAATTTTCTTCAATTTCTTTACCAAAGCAAGTGAACTTCTAGCTGTTGGTGACATCAATGGAGTTGAAGCATGTGACAAATGATCCAAGATAGTAATAAATGCTTCATTCCCATTCCCAACATAATTGTCATCAATAGGAATCATAGGTTCCTAAGATAATAAAAATTTTTTCCCAACTTTCATATGAAACTTGAGATTGACTGCAAAGTAGGAAAATTGTGGAATGATGCCCAAGTCCATAAATTGGCCCATTTATAATAATACCCATAACATATTTAAAAATGATAGATCCTACATCAATGGTTTCTTCCATTTCAATGCAATAATTTAAAATAGCACTTTTTTTGGTGACTCTACTAATCTTCATAGTTGGGAGTAATTTTGCAGAAATGAAGAAACTCCACTACTTCGATATTGGATTAAGTGATGAAGCAGAGAAGCTAACATATCCCTCATCTCACATTTCCTAAATAACTCTTTCATCTGTCAGAAAATTATAGACATCTTGCATCAAATCTCTAGTAGTGATAAAATTTATATAATGATAGATTAGAGCATTTTCTATCATATACAACTCATTAATTTGTGCCGGAGTAAATGGTACAACCTTACCTTGTACTAAGTCTACGCCTTAGGTAATTCCATGTAAGTTGGCATAGAATTTCTTCACCACTGGTACAACAACTATAGCGGTAGTGTAGCACAAAACTTCTCATTGTCTTTGTACAATGATTTTATCAATCGGAGAACTTAGATTAATCAATCCATGACTGACAAAGCCACTCTCCTTGATCAGTCTCTTCTTCGTAATAAATTTATCATATAATCTATGCACGTCAAAATTGATAAACTTTATTCTATTAAAAACTCCATACTTGGAAGTATTTATGGAATTAGAAGCCATGAAATTTGAAAATAGGGAGTTTTTAGTCATCCAAGGCAGTTTTTAGGACTTTAAAAACAACACCCGACGGTTATTATGGAGTGAAATCCATCCCAAGTCTGCCAAATTCTTCCTGAACCATCAAACTGCTATCGGCGCCGTCGGCGCTCCCGATGGTGTTGTTGGTGCCATGGTCAGTTTAGCGGGTGTCGTCAGCGCTAATTGACAAAATCACGATTTTTCATTTTTTTTAATTCGATTCCAACTTTTCCTCCAATACCACTATTTATTTTAATTTATGATATATAAAATTGTGTAGGATTACTATGTCCTAATATATAAAACACTTATCGAATAAAATAGTAACGCATATATATATATATATATATATATATATATATGTAAATTAAATGTCTTTCCGAAGCGGGNAATTTGCCTCTCATAAAGCGTTTGGCTTAACATCATATGTCGAACGTACCGTTTGTTTAGTTAGGTTGACTTAACATTAAAACTTTTATAAATTGTGATAGGTGCCCTTCATAATAATGTTTCAATCGATGTCCATTAACTTTAAATATCTTTCCAGTGTTAGTTGTTTCATAATGATATACTTTAATTATTTTAAATAGTCATAACAATCTAGATTTCAATTTTCCTGAAAATAATCTCAATCTTATATTATATAATAAAACTTTTTATCTAAATTCAAACTTCTTTTTTACTCTTTTGATCATGCCATGTTTTTATTCTTTTTATAGACTTTTGCATTATCATATGTTTCATTTCCGATCTCCTCAAGTTCATTGAGTTGCAATAATCTTTTCTCAACAGCATCTTTTAGATTGAAATTAAATTCCTTAATAGCCCAAAATGCTTTATGCTCCAATTCTACTAGTAAGTGGCATGTTTCTTTCTAAAAAAAAGTCTATATGGGGACATTCCTATAAATGTCCTATAAGTAGTTTTGTATGCCCATAATGCAACATCTAATCTAGCAGACCAATCCAATTTATAAGGATTTACAGCTCTTTCTAAAATTCATTTTATTTCACGATTTTATATCTCTGTTAGACCACTAGTCTAAGGATGATAAATAGTAGAAAATCTATGCATAATATCATATTTATTAATTAATTTTTTGATTCTCTTATTCTTAAAATGAGATCCTCAATGAGTAATAATTACTCTCGGCATTTCATATCTTGTAAAAAAGTTTTAATAAAAATTTTAGAAACACTCCGAGCATCACATCTGGGTATAACAATAGCTTCAATCCATTTGGACATATAATCAATAGCAAGTAATATATATAAATTTTCAAATGTAGACATAAATAGTCCCATAAAATATAAACCCCACACATCAAAAATTTTAACTTCTAATGTGTAATTTAGAGGCATTTCATTTCTTCTAGAAATATTTCCTACTCGTTGACATCAATCGCATGTTTTAATATATTCATTAACATCACTAAAAAGAGTAGGCCAATAAAATCCAGCTTGCAAAATCTTATATGCAGTTCTATTTGTTCCAAAATGTTCTCCAAATTTAGAATCATGACATCTTTCAATTATCTGTTGAGTTTCCTCATAAGGCACACAATAAATATAGGTCATCCAAAAAATAGAATTTTGAATCATAAATGAATTTTTGTAGTTGTGGATTTTTAATATCAAGTGGTAAGATATCACTTACAATAGAATTTACTTTATCAACATACCAAGGTATATTCATTTCATCAATACTATATAATTGTTCGTCAGGAAAATTTTCTAAAATTTCATTTGCAAAATTAGTTAATATAACTCTTTCAAGTCAGTTAAATAATCAGCTATTTGATTATCATTTCTTTTTCTATAAACTATGGTAAAATTAAACTCTTGCAATAGAAGTATCCATCCAATTAATCTTGGTTTAACATCCTTCTTTTGCATCAAGTATTTAATAGCAGAATGATATGTATGCACTATACATTTAGTTCCAATTAAGTAAGGTCTAAATTTATCAAAGGCATAAACAATAGCTAATAACTCTCTTTCAGTAATAATGTAGTTAATTTGAGCATCATTTAGAGTTTTACTAGCATAATATATTACTTTAAAAATTTTGTTGTGCCTTTACCCTAAAACAGCCTCAAAAACATAATCACTAGCATCGCACATTATTTCAAACGGTTCTTCCCAATCAGGTGGAACTATTATAGGTACAGTGATTAATTTTTCATTCATTAATTCAAATCTTTTTATGCATTCCTCGTTAAAATGAAATTTTGTATCTTTTTCTAAAAGTTGTCATAATGACTTAGTTATTTTTGAAAAGTTTTTAATGTAGCGCCTGTAGAAACCAGCATGTCTTAGAAAGCTTCTTATCCCTCTAACATTAGTAGGAGGTGGTACTTTCTTAATAACTTGAATTTTTGCAGGATCTACTTGCATGCCATTTTTAGAAATTTTATGCCCAAGTACAATACCTCCTCCAACCATAAATTGACATTTTTTCCCAATTTAATACTAGGTTTATTTTTTCACATGATTCCAAAACTTTTTATAAATTATTTAAACGTAATTCAAATGAAGTTCCAAATACAAAAAAAATCATCCATAAACACTTCCATTTCATGTTCAATAAAATTGCTAAAAATTGACATCACACGTCTTTGAAATGTTGCAAGTGCATTACATAGTCCAAAAGGCATTCTACGAAAAGCAAATGTTCCATGTGATCTTGTAAATGTTATTTTCTCTTGATCCTCTAGAGCAATTTGAAATTGGTGATACCTGGCATATCCATCTAAAAAGCAATAATTTTTATTTTCAGCCAATCTATCCAACATTTGGTCTAGAAAGGGTAAAGGAAAGTGATCTTTTCTGGTGGCCATATTTATTTTCTATAGTCAATACAAATTCACCAACTCGTAACTTGTCTTATTGGAATTAATCAATTTTTCTCATTTTCTTCGATGGTTACTCCTCCTTTCTTCGAAACACAGTGAATTGGACTTGCCCAAGCACTGTCTGCAATAAGATATATAATTTCAACATCTAACCATTTTAAAATTTCTTTTTCAACAACTTCTTTCATTATTGGGTTTAATCTCCTCTGAGGATCAGCTTTAGGTCCGTATTGTTCATCTATTATAATTATGTGCATACAAATAGAAGGACTCGTTCATTTAATATTTGCTAAAGTCCATCCAAAAGCCTTTTTATATATTTTTAACATTACTATTAATTTTTGTTCTTGAATTTAAATTAACTCAAAAGACACAATAATAGACAATGTAGATGACTTTCCTAAAAATATTTTTTTTTTAAATGGGCAGGTAATATCTTCAGTTCAAGTTCAGATGGTTTAATACTTGAAAGAATAAAATTTTTATTATCATTTTCCATCAAATCTAATGTTTTAATTTTTTCTTGGATATAATCTAGATATTATTCTATCATTCCGTCCTTGTTTTCAAAAAATTCTCCTTACTTTAATTTGTCTTCAAACTCATTCTTAAATTGCTCATTACTCAGATAATCAATTAATTCCATCCAAAAACAATCATTGTTTGTTTCTATTACAAAACATTTCATAGCTTTTGCAATATTAAATTTTACTTCTAGATCATTAACTCTCATTGTTAATTCACCTTTTTGCACATCTATCACAGCTCTCCCTGTTGCAGGAAATTGTCTCCCTAAAATAATAGGAATCTCTTTATCTTCCTCCATATCCAATACTATACAGGGAAAATAAGTTTATTCACTTTTACTAATACATCTTCTATAACTGCTTTTGGCGGAGTTATTAATCGATCAGCTAATTGAAGAGTTACAGTAGTAGGGGAAATCTCTCCCAAATCTAAACGTTTAAAGATCAATATAGGCATAAGATTGATACTCGCTCCTAAATCACATAAAGCTTTTCCAAAAGAACTTTCACCATTAGCACAAGGTATAGTAAATTTACCGGGATCTTTTAGTTTTCAAGGAAGTTTTTTTTGAATAATAGCACTACACTCTTCATTGAGTGCAACAATCTCATGATATGTAAACTTCCTTTTTTTTAGTATATCCTTCATAAATTTCACATAAATTAGCATCTGCTCCAAAGCTTCAGTGAAAGGAATGTTTATTGTTAACTTCTTAAGGATTTCCAAAATTTTTGTAAATTGTTTGTCTTTATTCTTCAGCTTCAGCCTTTGGAAAACGAAGGTAATGATTTTTCTAAAGGACCTTGTGTTTGTTCATTTTCATTTTGGTCACTTTCCATTTCTTCCTTCTCTTCATCAACTTCAGTTTCTTTTTGGATCCTTGTTTCAATTTATTTTCAACTTCCTAATTGAATAGCTTTAATTTTCTCCTTATTTTGATTTTTTAGATTAACTTCCACAGTACTTGGAAGAATTCCAGAAGGTCTGTTACTGAGTGCAGTAGCAATATGTCCTAATTGATTTTCAATATTTCTAATAGCAACCCCTTGATTTTGTATTTGATTTCTCATGTTCAACATTACTTCTTCCATTGTCAACTTCTTTTCCTTAATTTGTGGGTTAGGTTTAGAGTTAAATCTTGGAGGATAATAAGGTTGGAAATTAGGATTTCCTTGGTTGTTCAAATTTTTAGAGGGATTCACCGAATTTTTATAATTATTCCAACTAAAATTAGGGTGATTTTTCCATCCATGGTTATAATATTTAGAATAGGGACTATTATTTCAATTATTTATAGCTTTTAAAGTATCATAAGATGATTGAGTATCAATTATCTGTCATAGTGAATTTTTCTCTAATACTAGGGGTGTTTGAGAATAGTTCACTCCAATTTGATCAATCTTTTTCGAAATAGCAGGAATTTGAGATGCTAAAATAAACATTGCATAAGAATCAAGAATACTAGTTACTCTCTTAGGATTTAACCTTTTAGAGGTCCGTTAAAAATTGTTAGTAGCCATTTCTTTGATTAAAGAGTATGCTTCAAAAGGTTTTTACATTAGTGATCCACCCGTAACAACATCTATAATAGATCTAAGTGATCCTACTAATCCATTGTAAAATTTTTAAATTATTAACCAATCTAGTAAAGCATGGTGTGGAAGTTCTCTAAGAAGATCTTTAAATCTTTCCCAAGCTTCATATATCGATTCCCCTTCAAATTGATAAAAAGATGTAATATCATTTCTAAGCTTAGCAGTTTTCAAGGGAGCCAAGAACTTTTGTGATAGTTCTCCCTAAGTTCTGATAGATCCAGGTGCTAAAAAATTTAACCAAGCTTTGGCCTTATCCCTTAATGAAAAATGAAAAAGTCTAAGCCTAACAACATCATTAGAAACTCTGTCATATTTAAAAGTAACACAAATTTCAAGAAAGCTAGCAATATGTAAGTTAGGATCTTCAGTAGGTGTTCCTCCAAATTGATTATTTTGTACTATTTGGATAATAGCAAGTTTAAGCTCAAATGAATTAGCAGCAACATCAGGATTTCGAATAGTCAAGTGAAGTTCATCTGCTGTGAGATTAGCATAATCTTTTAAAGGTATTTGTCGATTTTAATTTATTTGATTATCTAAGTTATTTGCCATATTATTTAAATTTTTTATTTCTTTTTTTTGTTTTTAAATTTTTCTAATAGTACGTTCTAATTTTGAACTGTAAGGTACTAAACCTTCAGATCCAATATTTCGCAAAAGCAAATATAATAAGCAAAGAAAAATTCTTAAAAATACTCTTAAATATATAGTTATATATATATATATTTTTTTTTTATTTTTGATTTTATCATTTTTTTATATTTTGTATATTTTATCTCTAAATTTCTTAATTTACAAAATCTATTTAATTTACCGTTACCATCTCTGACAACGACGCTAGAAACTTTTATCTTGATATTTTTTTAGATGTAAGGATTTGTGAAGTTGACACCACTACTTGAAGATTTTAATCCCTAGCAACGACACCAAAATCTTGATCCTGATGTTTTTTTATATGTAAGGATTTATGAAGTTGACACCACTACTTGAAGATTTTAATCCTTGACAACGGAGCCAAAACTTGATCCCGGTGTAATATATTTGTGTAAAATTTATATAAGTTTGACTCCTCTATGTAACGCTGCCAAAAGCTTGATGCAATATTTATGATTAAGAAATTTAAGCAATTAATGTTAGGATTCTATGCAAGTATACATATCATTATCAAGTAATAAAGGACTTTCTATTTAATCCCCGAATATTGATCCCACGGGGAAGGTTTAAATTTGAAAAGATAAATTAATTAGGAAATTCATAGAAATCAAATGAAATTATTGTCACTAATTTTGACTGTGTAATATGCTAACAAAACTAAATTATTTAACTACTAGAAGAACTGAAATACAAAGTTTAAAATAGTAACTACTAAACTATTGAACTATTGAATTATAATACTATGTAACTATGTTTATGTGATGAAGGTTTTCTTATGTTAAAAAGTATCTTTCCCACTATAATGAGATTTTGGTAAAATGAGATGAGATAAATGGTTTTAATATGTATTGTGTCAAAAATGATCAGTTTTAATTCTCTATAGTGATACAGTATTATAGAAAATCATTGGCTAATCCCAGGTTTAGTCCCTAAATCTGTGGCTAGGCTAGGAGGATACTGGCTCCTACTCCAGAGCTCCCACTTCCCTTCACTTGAAGGCTAACCCTCGCTTTAGTTCTTAAACACTAAGACTGAATTGAGGATTTTAATATGTCACCCTTAAATCTCCAATTCTAGACCCAATAATGTATATTTCCCTATTTATTTGCACTTAATTCCGTGTACTAAATACTCCTTCATGGAATCAAATGTGATCCTCTCTCTGTTGTAGAACTCATACTCTATTTCTCGGATCATATGCTTCACAACACATTTTAACATTTCAATTGGCCAGATTGAAAAGTAAATTAACTTCAGAGTTGAAAAATCATCACAGTTAATTTTATAATTTAATATTGGCACATCCATATTATCTCTTCATTTTATCGTATTATAGAGTAGGGAGAAGGAGAAAGAAAATTACTCAGACTTCATGAGAAAGATACAATAAAAAATAAATTTCATGTATTAAAGAAAGGTCATACAACGCTAACAAACAAACAACACTTATCTGAAACTCTTTCTCAAAGAAAATCCCTTATACCTTCTCCTATGAAATGTATGAAGAAGAAATCTCTCACTTTTCTCCTTCTCCAACACTCTTAGAGAAGAATTCACATTTAATCTCTCAAAAAAAACTCTAAACTCCTAAAGAAAAATCACTAGTAGACATCCGAATGGTGGTGGAATGAAGATGGAAAAAGTGTAATGAGGCGAGGTGTGGCAAAAATGTGCAAGGAGGAATGCAGAGGAGTGCCTTTTTTGATCAATTTTGGCCCCAAATAGAGCCTAGAGTCGGTTGTCCAATAGGTGCATCCAAAAACTCTTCAAAAAGCATCCAAATTTGTCAAATTTTATAGAAATAGGGTCTAAACAGACATTGGCGCCGTCGGCGCCAGAGACCATTCAATTAAATCCTCCCTCTCTGTCAAAAGGCACCTTCAACAATGCTTCTGGCACCGTTGGCACAGAGTAAAATCCATCATCTTTTTTGTAAGTCTGCGCCATTGGCGCTGAGTATTTCTTCAAAAACATTATTTTGACGCTAAATTCCATCCTTTCAACTTCTTTTTTGCTTAAAGGCATAAAAATCAACAACCTGCAAGAAAATGTAAAATTACCTTCCATTAAAGTGCAATATCACCAAAAATAAAATATGGGTCTAAAAATGCATATATTTGTGGTGTATCAGGCTCCTTTGCCAAAATAAATGGAGCATTTAGCCAAGTTGAACATCATACCAGATATGTTTTGGAAACCTTTTAACAAAGACATGATAGCTTTGATAGCATGTTTCTTAGCATTTAAAAACAATGTAGCATCATCAACATAAGCAAGGTGACTCACAGCAATTTTTGATTTATGAGAGAATTGAATGTAAGAATGCACATATTGCAGCTTATTAATGAGCCTAGACGTGTAATCAAAAGCAATAATAAAAATTGTGGGAGAGAGGGGATCTCCTTGTTTAATGTCCTTGTCAGCAGAAAAGAAACTATGAGCTTTTTCATTAACGATCACACGATAGCTATTATCAGAGAGCCATCTCTTACTGAGAGAGCAAAAATCCTGTTAAAAGTCTTTAGCCTGTAAAATAATAATAATAAAGTCCCACCTAATAGTATCAAAAGCTTTCATAATGTCCAATTTAAGGACCATATTTCCCCCTGCACTTCTTGTCCAAATATTCAATATTCTCCAATGCTAAAAGGATATTATTAGTAATATTCCTACCCTTAATGAAAGCAGACTGCTGAGAAGCAATGATATGAGATAGGTGAGGCTGCAATCTGTTAACTATAATTTTATTCATAACTTTTGATATCACGGTAGTGAGAGATAGAGGACATAAATTGTTAAAGGAAATCTTATCATTACCTTTTGGAATGAGCACAATCAAAGTAGGTGAAATATTTACCAGGATTATTATCAAGGAAGAAGCATTATATGGCAAGAATTACCTCCTTCTTAACAACCTCCCAAGAATGGATGTAGAAAGTAGAAGAAAAACCATCAGGGCTAGGAGCTTTGTCAGGCCAAATAGATTTGAAAGCATTCAAGATTTTTTGCTCATCGGGAAGACAAGTTAACATAAGATTATTAATGTAGTTAAACTCTTCCACAAAGTGAGTACAGTCAACTGACTTAGTATGAGTAGAGGTTTGAAAAAGCTCAATAAAATAGGTAACAGAACCATCACCAATCTCTTCCATGCAAGTTAAAATGTTCTCATCCCCCTTTTCATTTTTCAAAATACTATTGATTTTCCTTCTGTGTTTAAGGGTGGCATGAAAATATTTAGTGTTTATGTCCCCTGAAACAAAGGAAGAATCATTAGCCTTCTGCTTAAGCAAATTTTTCACTAAAGAAATAGTATCCACTAAAGCAATATGAGCATGAGCAACAGTGTCCATCAAATTAGGAGAAATATCAAGTTGAACTTCCAGGGAATCAACAATATTCTGAGCATCCTACACATTTTTATGGACATTACCAAAGATTTGGTAATTCCATTTAATAAAATGGACAGCCATCTTCTTGTGTTGTTGCCACAAAATAAACCAAGGAGTCCCATTTTCTTCAAATTCCAAGCTTGATTCAATAAATTAAGATAATTATCATGTGAATGTCCAAACAATAAGAAATTTTAAACGAGATATGGTCGGTTTAACAGTGAAAGCCAAAGTGAGCAAGATAGGATTATGATTAGAGGTAACATGGCTCAAATGTTGAACTTTCAAAATAGGAAAGTGACTTATAAAAGCATAATTAGCCAAAAATCAATCCAATCTTTGATAGAAAAAAATCCCACCTCTAAGTATAAGGAGATCAAGAATATCCCAAGTCATAGAGACCAACATTTGAAATGGAGTTAGAAAACATATTAATAAGTGCAAGCTCAACTCTACCACCTCCTTTTCTTTCCATAAACTTCATGATCATATTAAAGTCACCACCAACAAACCAATTCTCAATAATAATGCTACCCATAAACTCAATTTTTTGCCAAAGCAAATTTTTTTCTTGCAGTTGAGAGCTAGACTAAACAAAAGTACCCCACCCTTAGAAGCCTTGAAAACTAATTTGAGTGAGAATATATTGTTCCTCATCTCAATAATGGAAAGAGTGACAGTGGGCTTCCAAAAAACCCAAATTTTGTTGTTGACATTGCAGTGAAATGATAACCTTTGAATTTATTTAAAATTTTGCTTTTATTGACATGATCCAAAGGTTCCAAAATAGTAAAATGAGTAATTTAAGAACCCTACAAAGATTTTTGAGACTTTTAAGGGAGTTAGGGTCCACCACTCCCCTAATATTCCAAACCCTAATATTAAACATGATGACGTGAGCTAGCCCTTCTGGAAGATCTAGTAGAGTTGACCAACTAGGGCCATCCTGTTTCATTCTCAGTCACAAAAAGCACAAGTTTCTCATTCTTTTTCTCCAATTTTTTAATGAAAGTATAATCCCCCCCAACAATAAGAATATCATGAAATCCTTGTAGAAACATTTCAGTGGTGGGAATGGTCGAACCACCCCCCCCCC
>JXCR01149067.1:153044-165424 GCA_002079205.1 Phalaenopsis hybrid cultivar
GTTTTCAACATGAATTGGGTGTCAATTTGGAGGTTAAGGCAATCAATTGGGTGAAATTTGGGGACTTAGCCAATTTGGGGCTAAATTTGGGAATTTTGGATTTAGGCCAAAATCAAATGAATTTGAGGCTTCCCCAAGGCCAATTGATGGTTGATTTTGATGTATATTAATGTAATAAAGATTTTTCAACATTAATTGAGGCCAATTGACTAGGCTATGGGTTCAATTTGGTGAGAGAATATGGTCAAAATTGGGGTTTTAACCCAAATCAAAATTGGGCTCAAATCATGGACCAATTGAGCTTGGACTTGGTTTAGTTTGGTCATATACTAAGTTATTTTGAGTTTGGGATTGGAATTTGGGTCAATTGAGATCAAATTGGTGGACATTTGAGATGGATTTGGGGAAATGTGAATTTGAGTTTAGGATTGGATTTGGGGTCAATTGAGACCCAATTGATGGACATTTGAGTTGGATTTGGGGAAATTTGGGTCTTCTCAATTGAGATCAAATTTATGGACATTTGAGTTGGATTTGGGGAAATTTGGGTCTTTAAGAGCAATTTGGGGATTTTGGTTAAAGATGGTCAAATTGGCCAAAGTGGGTCATGTGGTAGTTGAAGATTTTGGTTAAAGATAGTCCAATTGGCCAAATTGGGTCATGGGGTAGTTGAGAGACATGCAATTAGGATCATTAGGGATTTATTGGGATTTTTTGGGAATTTTTGGAATTTTTGGAATTTTGTGTCAAAGAGGGGTATTTTGGTAATTAGGGGGTGTTTTAGGGGTAAAAGGCCAAGATGGGTATTTATGGAGGGGTATTTTGGTAATTTGGGGGTGTTTTAGGGGTAAAAGGCCAAGATGGGTATTTTTAAGAGGGGTATTTTGGTAATTAGGGGGTGTTTTAGGGGTAAAAGGCCAATTTTTGAGCTATGGAGGGGCATTTTGGTAATTTGGGGGTGTTTTAGGGGTAAAAGGCCAAGATGGGTATTTTGGTAAGCTTTGAGGTACCAATCATCACCCAATGCATGGACCAAAGGAAATCCCATCTTGGGTCCTCTACATAGTGGTCTTAGCTAAACCATAGCCCTAGGGCTAGTAGGTTTAGGGGATATGAGTATCCCAAAAGATCAAGGGACTAGGCTTAGAAGTTCTAGGTTTAGGGTAGTGAGTGATTGTGAGTGTAGATGAGTGTAGTGAGTGAATTAGACCTAGCCCTCCCTAGGGCTAGTAGGTTTAGGGGACCATCTACATGAGTATCCCAAAAGATCAAGGGATCTAGCTCTAGGGCTAGTAGGTTTAGGGGACCATCTACATGAGTATCCCAATCTATTAGAAATTTGGGTACAGATAAGTGTAGTGAGTGCCTTAGTGGGCTAGTAGGTTTAGGGGACCATCTACATGAGTATCCCAAAAGATCAAGGGATCTAGCTAAAAATTTGAGTTCAGGTTGTGAGTGATTGTGGGTGCAGATAAGTGTAGTGAGTGCCTTAGCTGATTTTAGGGGACCATCTACATGAGTATCCCAAAAGATCAAGGGATCTAGGCTAGAAATTTGAGTAAGGGTTGTGAGTGATTGTGAATGTAGAGAATGCCTTAGCTCCAGACCAACACCCAGGGTTAACCTTAAGGTTCAGCAATCCTAAGGGTGACTCATCTTGAGTTTCCCCCATAGTGACCCCACCTACTAAGTACTTAGGGTTAAGGGCCAATATGTGGAACTTCAAGTTGAGAAGAGAAGGGTAGAATTTCTAATGGTGAGGGTTCCATGACTAATTTTCTAGGAATAGTCAACAGGAAAAGTCCTATGGCTGGACCCTAGGGTACTAAAGAGGAAGAACTAAACCTCAACAAAAAATGAGGTCAATAAGAGGTTCCAAAACTGTGAACAACTTTAAAATAATAAGAGATAATGTAGGAGATAGTAATGGAAGGGTGAATGGGAGAATTGACATGCTTATACTCATTTCTAGCTAACCATATGAACCAAAATACCACTAAAGGGAAAGAGAAAAGGTTCTTATTGACTTTTTGTGAAGCTTTCCAAGCATCTAAAATAGCTTCCAAAGTACAAATATGTGGAAATTTAACTTGAAAGAAATTCCCAACTCTCAGCCAGACAAAGTGGGAAATAGAATAATCAAAAAAGAGATGTGTAATGGTCTCTTCCCCATAATTGCAAACGTAACATCTAGAAGCCAGTCTCAACCCCTTTAACTTTAAGATATAATCAAGAGGAAGCAGGGAGAAGAAGAAATGCTAAAGAAAGAAGGAAATAGAAGGGGACATATAACCATGCTAAAGCGCATTTCCCCATTTCCAATAGTCAAAGCTATGCAGATTAGAATAAAGAATTTTAGAAATATAAGCATTTTTAGTAATTTTTCAGATGGGTTTGTCAGACTTATCAGGGCATAAGGGAATTTTAGCAATAGGGTTAGCATTATCCCCCAACAGCTCCCTAAGTTTGCTCATACTTTAATGACCATTATTCCAGCAATCAAAGACAAACAAATCACTAGCCAAATTTGAATCCCCATCATGAAAATTAGAGAGCCCCAATTATCATGCCAAAAGGAAACCTTTCTCGCGCCAATGTCTTAGAAAATGAATTTGTTAGCCACGATTCTAGCTTTTAAAATGGCCTTCCAATTTTTAGAGTCCCTAACTTTCCATTTAACTGAAGAAGGGATATATATATATATATANTTGTGCCTTTACCCTAAAACAGCCTCAAAAACATAATCACTAGCATCGCACATTATTTCAAACGGTTCTTCCCAATCAGGTGGAACTATTATAGGTACAGTGATTAATTTTTCATTCATTAATTCAAATCTTTTTATGCATTCCTCGTTAAAATGAAATTTTGTATCTTTTTCTAAAAGTTGTCATAATGACTTAGTTATTTTTGAAAAGTTTTTAATGTAGCGCCTGTAGAAACCAGCATGTCTTAGAAAGCTTCTTATCCCTCTAACATTAGTAGGAGGTGGTACTTTCTTAATAACTTGAATTTTTGCAGGATCTACTTGCATGCCATTTTTAGAAATTTTATGCCCAAGTACAATACCTCCTCCAACCATAAATTGACATTTTTTCCCAATTTAATACTAGGTTTATTTTTTCACATGATTCCAAAACTTTTTATAAATTATTTAAACGTAATTCAAATGAAGTTCCAAATACAAAAAAAATCATCCATAAACACTTCCATTTCATGTTCAATAAAATTGCTAAAAATTGACATCACACGTCTTTGAAATGTTGCAAGTGCATTACATAGTCCAAAAGGCATTCTACGAAAAGCAAATGTTCCATGTGATCTTGTAAATGTTATTTTCTCTTGATCCTCTAGAGCAATTTGAAATTGGTGATACCTGGCATATCCATCTAAAAAGCAATAATTTTTATTTTCAGCCAATCTATCCAACATTTGGTCTAGAAAGGGTAAAGGAAAGTGATCTTTTCTGGTGGCCATATTTATTTTCTATAGTCAATACAAATTCACCAACTCGTAACTTGTCTTATTGGAATTAATCAATTTTTCTCATTTTCTTCGATGGTTACTCCTCCTTTCTTCGAAACACAGTGAATTGGACTTGCCCAAGCACTGTCTGCAATAAGATATATAATTTCAACATCTAACCATTTTAAAATTTCTTTTTCAACAACTTCTTTCATTATTGGGTTTAATCTCCTCTGAGGATCAGCTTTAGGTCCGTATTGTTCATCTATTATAATTATGTGCATACAAATAGAAGGACTCGTTCATTTAATATTTGCTAAAGTCCATCCAAAAGCCTTTTTATATATTTTTAACATTACTATTAATTTTTGTTCTTGAATTTAAATTAACTCAAAAGACACAATAATAGACAATGTAGATGACTTTCCTAAAAATATTTTTTTTTTAAATGGGCAGGTAATATCTTCAGTTCAAGTTCAGATGGTTTAATACTTGAAAGAATAAAATTTTTATTATCATTTTCCATCAAATCTAATGTTTTAATTTTTTCTTGGATATAATCTAGATATTATTCTATCATTCCGTCCTTGTTTTCAAAAAATTCTCCTTACTTTAATTTGTCTTCAAACTCATTCTTAAATTGCTCATTACTCAGATAATCAATTAATTCCATCCAAAAACAATCATTGTTTGTTTCTATTACAAAACATTTCATAGCTTTTGCAATATTAAATTTTACTTCTAGATCATTAACTCTCATTGTTAATTCACCTTTTTGCACATCTATCACAGCTCTCCCTGTTGCAGGAAATTGTCTCCCTAAAATAATAGGAATCTCTTTATCTTCCTCCATATCCAATACTATACAGGGAAAATAAGTTTATTCACTTTTACTAATACATCTTCTATAACTGCTTTTGGCGGAGTTATTAATCGATCAGCTAATTGAAGAGTTACAGTAGTAGGGGAAATCTCTCCCAAATCTAAACGTTTAAAGATCAATATAGGCATAAGATTGATACTCGCTCCTAAATCACATAAAGCTTTTCCAAAAGAACTTTCACCATTAGCACAAGGTATAGTAAATTTACCGGGATCTTTTAGTTTTCAAGGAAGTTTTTTTTGAATAATAGCACTACACTCTTCATTGAGTGCAACAATCTCATGATATGTAAACTTCCTTTTTTTTAGTATATCCTTCATAAATTTCACATAAATTAGCATCTGCTCCAAAGCTTCAGTGAAAGGAATGTTTATTGTTAACTTCTTAAGGATTTCCAAAATTTTTGTAAATTGTTTGTCTTTATTCTTCAGCTTCAGCCTTTGGAAAACGAAGGTAATGATTTTTCTAAAGGACCTTGTGTTTGTTCATTTTCATTTTGGTCACTTTCCATTTCTTCCTTCTCTTCATCAACTTCAGTTTCTCTTTGGATCCTTGTTTCAATTTATTTTCAACTTCCTAATTGAATAGCTTTAATTTTCTCCTTATTTTGATTTTTTAGATTAACTTCCACAGTACTTGGAAGAATTCCAGAAGGTCTGTTACTGAGTGCAGTAGCAATATGTCCTAATTGATTTTCAATATTTCTAATAGCAACCCCTTGATTTTGTATTTGATTTCTCATGTTCAACATTACTTCTTCCATTGTCAACTTCTTTTCCTTAATTTGTGGGTTAGGTTTAGAGTTAAATCTTGGAGGATAATNTTTGTGGGTTATGTTTAGAGTTAAATCTTGGAGGATAATAAGGTTGGAAATTAGGATTTCCTTGGTTGTTCAAATTTTTAGAGGGATTCACCGAATTTTTATAATTATTCCAACTAAAATTAGGGTGATTTTTCCATCCATGGTTATAATATTTAGAATAGGGACTATTATTTCAATTATTTATAGCTTTTAAAGTATCATAAGATGATTGAGTATCAATTATCTGTCATAGTGAATTTTTCTCTAATACTAGGGGTGTTTGAGAATAGTTCACTCCAATTTGATCAATCTTTTTCGAAATAGCAGGAATTTGAGATGCTAAAATAAACATTGCATAAGAATCAAGAATACTAGTTACTCTCTTAGGATTTAACCTTTTAGAGGTCCGTTAAAAATTGTTAGTAGCCATTTCTTTGATTAAAGAGTATGCTTCAAAAGGTTTTTACATTAGTGATCCACCCGTAACAACATCTATAATAGATCTAAGTGATCCTACTAATCCATTGTAAAATTTTTAAATTATTAACCAATCTAGTAAAGCATGGTGNTGGTTATAATAATTAGAATAGGGATTATTATTTCAATTATTTATAGCTTTTAAAGTATCATAAGATGATTGAGTATCAATTATCTGTCATAGTGATTTTTTCTCTAATACTAGGGGTGTTTTAGAATAGTTCACTCCAATTTGATCAATCTTTTTTGAAATAGCAGGAATTTGAGATGCTAAAATAAACATGGCATAAGAATCAAGAATACTAGCTACTCTCTTAGGATTTAACCTTTTAGAGGTCCGTTAAAAATTGTTAGTAGCCATTTCCTTGATTAAAGAGTATGCTTCATCAAAAGGTTTTAACATTAGTGATCCACCCGCAGCAGCATCTATAATAGATCTAAGTTATCCTACTAATCCATTGTAAAATTTTTGAATTATTAACCAATCTAGTAAAGCATGGTGTGGAAATTCTCTAAGAAGATCTTTAAATCTTTCCCAAGCTTCATATATCGATTCCCCTTCAAATTGATAAAAAGATGTTATATCATTTCTAAGCTTAGCAGTTTTTGAGGGAGCCAAGAACTTTTGTGATAGTTCTCCCTAAGTTCTGATAGATCCATGTGCTAAAAAATTTAACCAAGCTTTGGCCTTATCCCTTAATGAAAAATGAAAAATTCTAAGCCTAACAACATAATTAGAAACTCTGTCATATTTAAAAGTAACACAAATTTCAAGAAAGCTAGCAATATGGAAGTTAGGATCTTCAGTAGATGTTCCTCCAAATTGATTATTTTGTACTATTTGGATAATAGCAAGTTTAAGCTCAAATGAATTAGCAGCAATATCAGGATTTTGAATAGTCAAGTGAAGTTCATCTGCTGTCAGATTAGCATAATCTTTTAAAGGTATTTGTCGATTTTCATTTATTTGATTATCTAAGTAATTCGCCATATTATTTAAATTTTTATTTCCTTTTGTTATTTTTAAATTTTTCTAATAGTACGTTCTAATTTTGAATTGTAAGGTACTAAACCTTCAGATCCAATATTTCGCAAAAGCAAATATAATAAGCAAAGAAAAATTTCTTAAAAATACTCTTAAATATATAGTTATATATATATATATATATATATTTTTTGATTTTTGATTTTATCATTTTTTTATATTTTGTATATTTTATCTCTAAATTTCCTAATTTACAAAATCTATTTAATTTACCGTTATCTTCCCCGACAACGACGCTAGAAACTTGATCTCGATATTTTTTTTAGATGTAAGGATTTGTGAAGTTGACACCACTACTTGAAGATTTTAATCCCTAGCAACGACACCAAAATATTGATCCTGGTATTTTTTTATATGTAAGGATTTATGAAGTTGACACCACTACTTGAAGAATTTAATCCTTGGCAACGGAGCCAAAACTTGATCCCGGTGTAATATATTTGTGTAAAATTTATATAAGTTTGACTCCTCTATGTAACACTGCCAAAAGCTTGATGCAATATTTATGATTAAGGAATTTAAGCAATTAATGTTGGGATTCTACGCAAGTATACATATCATTATCAAGTAATAAAGGATTTTCTATTTAAGCCCCCAATATTGATCCCACGGTGAAGGTTTAAATTTGAAAAGATAAATTAATTAGAAAATTCATAGAAATCAAATGAAATTATTATCACTAATTTTGACTGTGTAATATGCTAACAAAACTAAATTATTTAACTACTAGCAGAACTGAAATACAAAGTTTAAAACAGTAACTAAATAAACTATTAAACTATTGAACTATAATACTATGTAACTATGTTTATGTGATGAAGATTTTCTTATGTGAAAAAGTATCTTTCCCACTATAATGAGATTTTCGTAAAATGAGATGAGATAAATGGTTTTAATATGTATTGTGCCAAATAGAATCAGTTTTAATTCTCTATAGTGATACAGTATTATAGAAAATCATTGGCTAATCCCAAGTTTAGTCCCTAAATCTGTGGCTAGGCTAGGAGGATACTGGCTCCTACTCCAGAGCTTCCACTTCCCTTCACCTGAAGGCTAACCCTCGCTTTAGTTCTTAAACACTAAGACCGAACTGAGGATTTTAGTATGTCACCCTTAATCTCTAATTTTAGACCCAGCAATGTATATTTCCCTATTTATTTGCACTTAATTCCGTGTACTAAATACTCCTTCATGGAATCAAATGTGATCCTCTCTCTGTTGTAGAACTCATACTCTATTTCTCGGATCATATGTTTCACAACACATTTTAACATATCAATTGGCCAAACTGAAAAGTAAATTAACTTCAGAGTTGAAAAATCATCACAATTTATTTTATAATTTAATATTGGCACATCCATATTATCTCTTCATTTTATCATATTATAGAGTAGGGAGAAGGAGAAAGAAAACTACTCAGACTTCATGAGAAAGATACAATAAAAAATAAATTTCATATATTAAAGAAAGTTCATACAACGCTAACAAACAAACAACACTTATCTGAAACTCTTTCTCAAGGAAAATCACTTGTAGCCTCTCCTACGAAATGTATGAAGAAGAAATCTCTCACTTTTCTCCTTCTCCAACACTCTTAGAGAAGAATTCATATTTAATCTCACAAAAAAACTCTAAAATCCTAAAGAAAAATCACTAGTAGACACTTGAATGGTGGTGGAATGAAGAAGGAAAAAGTGTAATGAGGCGAGCTGTGGCGAAAATGTGCAAGGAGGAATGAAGAGGAGTGCATTTTTTGATCAATTTTGGCCCCAAATAGAGCCTAGAGTCGGTTCTCCAATAGGTGCATCCAAAAACTCTTCAAAAAAGCATCCAAATTTGTCGAATTTTTTAGAAATAGGGTCTGAACAGACATTGACGCCGTCGGCGCCAGAGACCATTCAATTAAATCCTCTCTCTGTCAAAAGGCACCTTCAGCGCTGCTTCTGGCACCGTTGGCACTGAGTAAAATCCATCATCTTTTCTATAAGTCTGCACCATTGGCGTTGAGTATTTCTTCAAAAACATTATTTTGACTCTAAATTCCATCCTTTCAACTTCCTTTCGCTTAAAGGCATAAAAATCAACAACCTACAAGAAAACGTAAAATTACCTTCCATTAAAGTGCAATATCACCCAAAATAAAATATGGGTCTAAAAATGCATATATTTGTGGTGTATCAGGCACCTTTGCCAAAATAAATGGAACATTTAGCCAAGTTGAACATCATACCAGATATGTTTTGGAAATCTTTTAATAAAGACATGATAGCTTTGATAGCACGTTTCCTAGCATTTAAAAACAATATAGCATCATCAACATAAGCAAGGTGTCTCACCGTAATTTTTGATTTATGAGAGAATTGAATCTAAGAATGCTCATATTGCAGCTTATTAATGAGCCTAGATAAGTAATCAAAAGCAATAATAAAAATTGTGAGAGAGAGGGGATCTCCTTGTTTAATGTCCTTGTTAGCAGAAAAGAAACTATGAGCTTTTTCATTAACGATCACACTATAGCTGTTATCAGAGAGCCATCTCTTACTAAGAGAGCAAAAATCCTGTTGAAAGTCTTTAGCCTGTAAAATATTAATAATAAAGTCCCACCTAATAGTATCAAAAGCTTTCATAATGTCCAATTTAAGGAACATGTTTCCCCCTGCACTTCTTGTCCAAATCTTCAATCATCTCCTATGCTAAAAGGATATTATTAGTAATATTCCTACCCTTAATGAAAGTAGACTGCTGAGAAGCAATGATATGAGATAGGTGAGGCTGCAATCTGTTAACTATAATTTTACTCATAACTTTTGATATCACGGTAGTGAGAGATAGAGGACAGAAATTGTCAAAGGAAATCTTATCATTACCTTTTGGAATGAGCACAATCAAAGTAGGTGAAATATTTACCAGGATTATCATCAAGGAAGAAGCATTATATGGAAAGAATTACCTCCTTCTTAACAACCTCCCAAGAATGGATGTAGAAAGCAGAAGAAAAACCATCAGGGCCAGGAGCTTTGTTAGGCCAAATAGATTTGAAAGCATTCAGGATTTTCTGCTCATCGGGAGGACAAGTTAACATAAGATTATTAATGTAGTTAAACTCTTCCATAAAGTGAGTAGAGTCAACTGGCATAGTATGAGTAGAGGTTTGAAAAAGCTCAATAAAATAGGTAACAGAACTATCACCAATCTCTTCCATGCAAGTTAAAATGTTCCCATCCCCATTTTCATTTTTCAAAATACTATTGATGTTTCTTCTGTGCTTAAGGGTGGCATGAAAATATTTAGTGTTTATGTCCCCTGCAACAAAGGAAGAATCATTAGCCTTCTCCTTAAGCAAATTTTTCTCTAAAGCAATAACATCCATTAAAGTAATATGAGCATGAGCAACAGTGTCCATCAAATTAGGAGAAACATCAAGTTGAACTTCCAGGGAATCAACAATATTCTGAGCATCCTACACATTTTTATGGACATTACCAAAGATTTGGTAATTCCATTTAATAAAATGAACAACCATCTTCTTGTGTTGTTGCCACAAAATAAACCAAGGAGTCCTAGTTTCTTCAAATTCCAAGCTTGATTCAATAAATTAAGATAATTATCATGTGAAGTCCAAACAATAAGAAATTTTAAACGAGATATGGTCGGTTTAACAGTGAAAGCCAAAGTGAACAAGATAGGATTATGATTAGAGGTAACATGGCTCAACTGTTGAACTTTCAAAATAGGAAAGTGACTTATAAAAGCATAATTATCCAAAAATCGATCCAATCTTTGATGAAGAAAACTCCACCTCTAAGTATAAGGAAATCCAAAATATCCCAAGTCATAGAGACCAACATTTGAAATGGAGTTAGAAAACATATTAATCAGTGCAAGCTCAACTCTACCACCTCCTTTTCTTTCCATAAACTTCATGATCATACTAAAGTCACCACCAACAAACCAATTCTCAGTAATAATGCTACCCATAAACTCAATTTTTTGCCAAAGCAAATTTATTTCTTGCAATTGAGAGCTAGACTAAACAAAAGTACCCCACCCTTGGAAGCCTTGAAAACTAATTTGAGTGAGAATATATTGTTCCTCATCTTCAATAATGGAAAAAGTGACAGTGGGCTTCCAAAAAACCTAAATTTTGTTGTTGACATTGCAGTGAGAATGATAACCTTTGAATTTATTTAAAATTTTGCTTTTATTGACATGATCCAAAGGTTCAAAAATAGTAAAAATGAGTAATTTATGAACCCTACAAAGATTTTTGAGACTTTTAAGGGAGTTAGGGTCCACCACTCCCCTAATATTCCAAACCCTAATATTAAACATGATGACGTGAGCTAGCCCTTCTGGAAGATCTAATAGAGTCGACCAACTATTCCCCATCAGAGTGATAAATTCTTTCCTGAATAATGTTACTAGCATTGAGTCTAGATAACACATTATTACATTTAGAATTTTTTTGTGAATGCTTTTGTACCTGCCACTCATTTTCTAGTGTTATAGCAGCATTAGATAAAGAAGTATTAATATAAACAATATCAGAAAAAGCTCAAGCTATAGGAGGGTGAACCGTAGTGCTAGGGGGAGTTAAATTTCCATTATCTATAATATTATGAACTGCTAGTAATGTTGTTTCCACAGGCTCCTCAGTAGCCACATTAGCATTGTGCTCATTGGAATCTTTGGCCAAAACAATACCTTCATTAATTTGCAGTTGTTGAGGGTTTACCTCAATGCAAATATGTAAGGCTTGAGTACCTTCATTGATTTGCAATTGTTGAAGATTAGTATCAGTGCAATTATGTAAATCTTTAGTATCTAAAGTATGCAAGTTAGAAGTGGCAGTATTAACAGTAAGATTATCAACTAAAGCAAACCCATTTTCAATAGTAAATGGGATATCATGATGTTCAATAGTTTTGTTGGTATCAAGTAAAATAGTATGTATTGCATTATGAGAATTTCTGAGTTGAGGATTCAATCAAAAATAAGATGTGATTTGGTGGCCGAACATAAAACTGTGAGTGCAATAAGGAGAATGGCATTCAATTTCAGCATGTTGCCAGTAACTTTTGTGTTGCGATCCCATCCAAATTTCATTGCAAAATGACTGTGTTATTTCTCGTTCAACCAAAATACGTGCTTTAGATGGTCTCGATAAAGTAAAAGTAGCATGATCCATTTTTGAAGGCTTGTTGTAAGCAGCAACAAGCGAGAATAGAATCTCATGGTTAAAAAGATGAAATTTAAGCCCTAGAAAACGAATCCATACCGGTATAATAGGCAATTCAGATTTAGGGTCAAAATTAACAGACCATTTCTGAAATTTCATCCTACTATTTTCTATCCACAAAACCTTTTCTCAAATAGACGTGTGTAGTCCTCATCCTTTGCTAATTGTATAAAGATATGTCTACTATCTATGATACCAACCTTCCACCAGCCTTTTAATTTTAACATATCAAATTCTCTCTTGATCAACTCAACATTAGGTATACCATAAGTAAATTTACCAACTAGGGCCAGACGACAAGAAGAGACAAGTATAAAAGTTCATTCTCACTCACAAAAAGCGCAAGTTTCTCATTCTTTTTCCCCAATTTTTTAATGAAAGTATAATCCCCCTCAACAATAAGAATATCATGAAATCCTTGTAGAAACATTTTAGTGGTGGGAGTGGCCGAACCACCCCCCCCCCCCCA
>JXCR01149067.1:165658-208160 GCA_002079205.1 Phalaenopsis hybrid cultivar
TATATATATATATATATATATATATATAATAAAGGAGCAGCTCGTGGCTCCTTATGTGTTAAATAAAAAAGAGGGTTACAAAAGAGTGGAGGGAGAGAGGATCCCCACTAAGAAAACCAAAAAGAAACATGAAATCCTAGGGGCTCTTCTCCCCACATTACAACTCGACGCAAAAAAAAATCTCCAAATACAAGTATCCAAACCAAAAAGTACACCAAAAACATATGATGTATATCCCATATTAACAGCAAAAGAAAGGAAAGGAAAAAGAAACTGCAAATGGATTTGTAAGTCCAAAACACCATCCAAACCAGCTGGGAGCAGACGAAAACCAAAAAGAAAACCGCAAGAAGTGCATACATATAGAGGATCCAAACTAGAAATGATAATTGTAGCGTCAAAATAAATAAAGAGAATGATAAGAGCCTAAAAAAATGCTGCTAGTGAGAGCCAGTGAAACATGCAAAAGAAAGGATCATAGTAGCAGAAACCATGCTCTAATGTATGGGAAATCCAATTTATCCCCAAGCAGAAATTTCCTTAACATATACGGGGGTGTTGGCCAACAGAGATCCTTGCATGGCACATTTTAGCCAATAAATCGGCAGGTGCATTACCTTCCCTATGAATAAAGGAGAAATGAACCTGCAGAGAATGGGTAGCAAGAAGATGCCATAATCTGTTAAAAAGGTAAAGTAAATTCCAAAGGAGGGCAGTGGTCTTGGTGAGCATTTTATAGATACACATGGAGTCTATTTCAATGACCACATAAGAGAAATTTTAAATCAAAGCAATCTGAACAGCAAACAGAACTGGCCATCCTTCAGCTTCAATAGTGCTCAGAGTGTAAATAGGAGAGGAAAAATAGCACAGTAAGTTTCCAAAAGAGTTTGTGAAAACACCACCCGCACCACTAAAGTTAGGAGTCCAGCTCCTATCAATATTGGCCTTGACCCAACTATACGTAGGGGGTTGCCATCTATTGAATAGAGACCTTCCACCCATATTCTTAAACATAGTAGCACTAGTTAGAGAGGTTCCAAAACTATGAACAGCTTTAAAATAATAAGAGAGAATGTAGGAGACAGTAATGGAAGGGTGAATGGGAGAATTGACATGCTTATACTCATTTCTAGCTAACCATATGAACCATAATACCACTAAAGGGAAAGAGAAAAAGGTTCTTATTGAATTTTTGTGAAGCTTTCCAAGCATCCAAAATAGCTTCCAAAGTACAAATATGTGGAAATTTAACTTGAAAGAAATTCCCAACTCTCAACCAGACAAAGTGGGAAATAAAATAATCAAAAAAGAGATGTGTAATGGTCTCTTCCCCATAATTGCAAACGTAACATCTAGAAGCCAGTCTCAACCCCTTTAACTTTAAGATATCATCAAGAGGAAGCAGAGAGAAGAAAAAATGCTAAAGAAAGAAGGAAATAGAAGGGGACATATAACCATGCTAAAGCGCCTTTCCCCATTTCCAATAGTCAAAGCTATGCATATTAGAGTAAAGAATTTTAGAAATAGAAGCATTTTTAGTAATTTTACAGATGGGTTTGTCAGACTTATCAGGGCATAAGGGAATTTTAGCAAGCATTATCCCCCAACAGCTCCCTAAGTTTGCTCATATCCTAATGACCATTATTCCAGCAATCAAAGACAAACAAATCATTAGCCAAATTTAAATCCCCATCATGAAAATTAGAGAGCCCCAATTGTCATGCCAAAAGGAAACCTTTCCCGCGCCAATGTCCTAGAAAATGAATTTGTTAACCACGATTCTAGCCCTTAAAATGGCCTTCCAGTTTTAAAGTCCCCAACTTTCCATTTAACTGAAGAAGGGATGAATATATATATATATANAAATTATTTTGAAGGGTTTCTCTGGTCATGGTAGACCTTCCAAAATTTTCTTAGAATTTAATAACCAGTATCCTAATTTCCATGGTTATTTTAAGCAAATGGTGTGAAATAACTTAAAAAATATGGATCTCTATATAGGAACCTGATCTGACTTTGAAAAAATCAGAGAATGTTCTCCTTACGGAGGCTACAACATGTCAAAACTTCAAGCCAAGGTGATGTGTCAATATGCATGGAGGATCAAATGATTCCAAANCCAAAGCTCCTATTACTCTCTCACCTGAGGGCTAAGAATCTCGCATCAGTTTCTAATCAACTGAACCAAATTGGGGATTTTAATCTGACACCCTAAAATTTCTAATTCTGCATCTAACATAGTCAATTTTTTTATTTGTTTGCACTCAACTCCATCGATGACATCCTCTCCCATGAAATCAAATGTGATTATTCCTATGTTGTAGAAATCATAGCCCTTTCAGAACATATGTTTCTCAACACATTTTAACAATTCAATTGGTCAGATCAAAGAGTAAAAAAAATTTGGAGTTCAAATCATCACAAATTATTTTCATTTAAAATAGTATAAAGCAAAATCAATTCTTTGCAAAACCATATCTTAAAGTTGGGAGAGGGATAAAAAAGTTTACTCAGAATTCATGAGAAGAATACAACAAAACAAGGATTTCATATATAAAAAAAGTTTACAAAACAAACTAAATAAAGGACACAACTTATCTCACAATCTTTCCCAAGCAAGTCTCTAGAAGTTCTCTTCAAGCATTTCTCTCTTTACAAGCACTCTCAATTCTCTCTTAAAAATGTATTGAAGAAGAAATCTCTCCCCTTGCCTCTCCTCTCACAATCCTTGAAGAAAACATCCAAGCCCTTGACTTTCTTTCTCTCTCTCTCTCTCTCTCTTTTTCACCGCTCTCACACGCCACACAATTTCTCTTTAAAAACTCTTTTTTATTAAAGGTTATCTCCCTCCAAAAAGAATTCAAAATTTCCTCCAAAAGTCAACCCTTTTGAATTTAAAAGACACGTCCATTGATCCAAGAGATATATCCCTTCATAAAAGAACCTTCCAAAGTTTTTAGATGCATTGAATCACTCCAAGGGGTGTTTAGAACAAGTGTCGCTTTCAAAATATGGCGTTAACTTGCTTAAGACCATGTTGTTCTGGGTTTTGGCGCTTCAGAAGCACATATGGCTCATATGGTGCTAGCTCTCTGTAAAATGGCGCTTTTGGAGCCAATCTGGTGCATCATGTGCCAGCTCTCTATAAAATGGTGCTTATGGTGCCAATCTTGGGCACCAGATGCCATAATTCCCAAAATTAGCTGTTTTGGCTCCAAATTTCATCCTTTTTACTACATTTCCTCCAAATGCCTAAAATTGATCTACCCGCAACAAAAACATGAAAATACCCTTCTTTAAAGTGCAATATCACCAAAAATAAGCATAAAATGTATACTTAAAACAACATATTTTTTGGTGTTTCATTTCCCCATTACAGATTTGTAGCATTAAAGTTATTGTTACTCCAACAAAAATTGGATGATTCTTCCAACCAGGACTATAATAATTGACATAAGAATTATTAGAATGATTATTTATTGTATTTAAGGTCTCATAAGAAGATTGAGATTCTATCATTTGTTTTAATGAGTTTTCCTCAAGCACAGGTGATATATGAGAGTAATTCAATCAATATTGATATATCTTCTTTGATATAGCAACTATTTGGGTAGTGATCCCAAAATTATAGATATGTAAAATTAATAATATTGACTTCACTTTACAACAAAATTAAAACTTGATTTTTTATTGATCAATAAGAAATTGAAGCAATTAATGTTGGGATTCTATGCAATTATACGTTCGTTATCAAGTAATACAAGATTTTCTGATTAAGCCCCAAATATTGATTCCACAAGGTGTAAAATCGTAATGGAAATTGAAATCAAGAAATTCACAATGATAAAGAAAATCTAGTACACTAATTTCAAATGTTTAGGGTCCTATCATAACTAAATTACCAACTACTAGAAAAACTGTAAAGCAAAGCTCAATAATTACTACTAAAATATCTTTATATTTTTATGATGAAGTTATCAAATATGAGAAAGCATCTTTCCCACTACAATGAGTTTTTCGTTAAATGAGAGAGGTAAATGGTTTGAATTTGTATTGTTCTAAATAGGAGCAGTTTTAATTCTCTACTCTCGATCAAGTGGTAATCTTGGGTTTAGTCCCTAAATCTGTTGTTAGGCTGAGAGGATACTGGCTCTCACTCCAGAGCTCCCACTTCCCTTCTCCTGAAGGCTAACACTTTCTTTAGTTCTTAAACACTAAGACAAAAATGCGGATTTTAGTCTATCACCCAAAAGTCTTTAATTCTTTGCCTAGTAATGTATAATTCCCTATTTATTTGTACCCAATTCCATGAACGAAACACTCCTTCATTGAATTGAATTTGATTCTCACTTTATTGTGCCAACTCATACTACATTTCCCATATCGTATGTTTCACAATAAATTTTAATATTTCAATTGGCCAGATCGAAAAGTAAATTAAGAACGGAGTGAAAAAAATTATCATAATTTTTTTTTATATTTTAAAATGACACATCTAAATTATCTCTTCATTTCACCGTATCTCAAAGTAGGGAGAAAGATAAAGAAGACTACTCAGAACTCATAAGGAAGATACAACAAAACATGAATTTCATAAATATTTATACAATAATTATAAACAAACACCACTTATCTGAAACTCTTCCTCAAAGCAAATCACTTAAAGCTCCTCTTAAGTCTCTTTCTCTTATTACAGGACTCTTGATTCTCTCTTAGAGGATGTAAGGAAGAAGAAATCTTTCACTTATCTCCCTCTTCAACAACTCTTAGAGGAGAAATCACACTTAGACTCACCACCAAAGTGAAAGAGCTAACTCACTCAACACACTACAAAATACACTCGATTGAACACTAGTGGAAAATGATGAGACACTAAGGGACTTGTTTTTCTGATCAATTTTTGCTCTAAGTAGAGTATAATGTCAATTTTCCATAAGATGTGTCAATTAACTCTTCAAAAAGTATTCAGATTCATCAATCTTCTAGAAATTTGCCCAGCACTGACATTAGCTTTGTTGGCGCCCACATTGGTGTCGTCGGTGCCAGTGGCCCTAAATTAGTTTGGATCTCTATGTAAAATGGCACTGTTGGTGCCCATTCTAGCATCGTTGGCTCCCCTGCTATTCTGGACTCATTCCTTCATGTTGGCGCCATTGGCGTCCATGATGGCGCCATTGACACTGTGTATTTCTCTCCAAAACTCCATTTTGACTCCAAATTCCATCCTTTTTGCTTCCTTTTTGCTCCAAGTTCTAAGAATCATCAACCTGCAATATAACATGAAAAATATCTTCCTTTAAGGCACAATATCATGAAAATTAGTATAAAATATAGGTCTAAAAATGAATATATTTTTTGGGTGCATCAAAGTCCCCCAAACTTAAATGTTACTTGTCATCAAGTAACTCATTTACTACATAAAAATATGAGTTATGGTAAAGAGATTAAATTTTAGATTTGCATATTTTGGTCTACTAAATATCATAGCATAACTTAAGAAAAATTTAAAATAACTCAAGCTAATACAAAAGGTATAAGATTATCTAGCTGTCAAGTCTATGATTTTTTATTCTCTATTCTTTTCAAGGAAAATTTAAAATTGTCATATTAAAACCACTTAGAATATCCATATGAAAAATAACCTCATGAAAACTTTACTTGTAAATATGGTAATACTTAAATACAAGTTTAGAGAATGTAGTTATGCCTTCTTCTTTAAGTTGATTTAAGTGAAACTAATTTTTTATTAGGCATCTCCTCAAGCTTCTCCTCACATATTTTTCTTTTCTTTTCTTTCTCTTTCTTTTTTACTTTTTCCTTTTCACGTAAGGATTATTTTATTTTGATAGCCTTTAATAATTTTGAACTTCACTATCCTCTTCTTAAAGTTAAAAACTTTTCACATTCCTTCACTTTATAAATTCATATTAGCTTTGATGATTTCTTAAAAAGTTTCAATCTTTTCTTTTTACATGAAACTCTAAGATTCTCAATACTTCAAAAATACAAATTCCTTCACTTAAAATGGAAAAACATAGTCTTATTCTCTCATACCAATTACCTTAATCTCTAAAAATAAGCTTTATCATTAAAATTTTTTACTTAAGCTCACTATATATTTAGAAACACAAATATAGTTATCTAAAGTTAGGCTCTAATACCAAAGGTCATGTTAAATTAAAATTTTTTAAAATATAGTGAACTGAGAACAAATAAAATTAAGTTTCTTTCCTTAAAAAAGAATTTTTCTTCCACACCCCCTGCAAACTTAAATTTTTAAAAGATTAAGCATGAAAAATTGAAAATATAGGGTGAAAGAAAATATTTAATACATAAAGAAAAGACTTAAGGTTCTAATTTTGAAACTTAACTCTAAAATATTATATGTGCTAATATGAAAAGCTACAAGACTTAAAACATTAAATAACACATAATATATTAAAAAAATTTGCTGAGAGAGAGTTAACTAAAACTAAATACAACAAAGTACTAAAAACAAACAACACTAATAAAATAAATTTCCATTGAAAAGCAGCTCTACAGGCTACAGTTCACAACATAACACTCAATACAAATCAAAGTAGCATACTATACAAACTAAATAATAACAACAGCAAAGTGCAACAAACTATAAACTAAATAAAAGATCAGAATTGTGACTAAGCAGACATTTTCACTCATCATCTTCTTCTTCTTCTACATCAAAGTTCTGCTACTGATAAGGGGTAAAGATTGTGTGACTAGGAAACTGCACTGAGTGGTAGCATCATCATATGGACCATCGTACTCATACTTATGTCTTGTTAAATCATCATTATGCACATTCCTGGCCTCTAAATTTTTAGTCATGCTCTCCATCCTTACTCCATGTTGGATCATCATCTGCTCCATAAGTCCTTGGAGAGTGGGGGTACTAGACAAAGAAGGAATATGCCTACTCCCACTTCCCGTTCTCCATCCAACATGAGATTCATAGGTCTTAATATTTGCTGATCCAATAGGTTTAAGAGGCTCAATCCTTTCCTACTCATTTCTAAAATCAACTCCTGATTGCTCACATATGTGAAAATTAGGGTAGGGTGTCCTAATCCACCAGTCCTCTTACCCATAGCATTCAAATGAACATTCTTATAGATAATAGAGCCAACATCTGTCCTGCTCATCTGTTGGATACTTAGTTGTTCAGATGGCTCTATCCTTGGTAACTTCGCTATGCTAGTACGTAGGTATCATTCTAGTATTTATAAAGTAATGAGGGCCTTCAATACTAGTTTTAACATAAAAGCTAGGAAGTTTACCTTAGTATTGTTCTTCAGCTTCCAAGCTCCTATCCCAACAGTAAGAAATGAAATAACTTCATCTAAGGCCTCATTCGTAGCAGAGAATGAGTTGTACGCACGGTGTTATGCTCCTTGTAACTGATAAAATTTGTTGATCCTTTTCGAGGTGAATTCAACCATTTTACCACAAATATAGAAGTGGTCATCAGAAGTCTCCCTAAAGTTGGTATAAAACTCCCTGATTATGCCAATCAGAGTCTTGGCCGTAAAGTAATAGAAAATCTCCCACTATCAAGCAACAATCAATCTCTCGACTTCACCACCCGGATTTTTGAACACTCGATCCTGAATTATTTTCTTTGTATTTAGTATACTATTGAAAAGAATGTTGGGTTTGGAGTTGAAGAATCTTTGGTCATCATATTCAAATTTCATGTTTCATTAGCTCGTCCTTGGTGACATTGCAATTTTTAAGAAAATTGATAAATTCCAAATAAATTTTGAAAATTATAATGTGGAACATTTTAAACTTAAATCTATTAAGTTAGAGTTCTTCACCAAAGGACTTTCTCAAAATCTTCCCAAAAATTTCAAAATTTTGAATCTCGGCAATGTAGGAGAAATCTTTGGTGAAAATAAAAAATATTGAGTTCAAAGTGTAGCTCTTACCAAGAGAAGATGAAATATGAACTTCTTTTGTCTTCTAATCCACTCAAATCGAAGTTCTTGCAAGCCCTAGGGGTGTAAACCAAAGGTTGAAGGTGACCGAACGGGTAAAAATGGTGTTTTTACTATGCAAATCATGAAATTTTAAGGGATTTGGGGATTTTCGGGTCTCGAGCGTCGTCGGCGCCAGAGCCAAAAATTTCAATTTTTTGCCTTTTCATAATTTCAATTATTTCTAATTCACTCCAATGTCTAATTAGTCTTTTTAAACAATAATATTCATTCATAAATAGTCCATAAACAAGTGCTTTTACAAACAACTCAAAACCAACTTTTA
Organism: Phalaenopsis hybrid cultivar; assembly: GCA_002079205.1. Taxonomy (NCBI): domain Eukaryota; kingdom Viridiplantae; phylum Streptophyta; class Magnoliopsida; order Asparagales; family Orchidaceae; genus Phalaenopsis; species Phalaenopsis hybrid cultivar. The sequence continues at coordinate 173,945 of JXCR01149067.1, forward strand.
TATATGAAAATCTAAATTTTTACAAACATAAATTTTCAATCCCACTAGCACATACATAAAGCAAATCACCCATAATTCAATGTTGAAATCAAGCCACAAAAGTAGAACGCTGAAAAATAAACTATACACACAATAAAATTGATAGGAGTTTCAAAGCAAAGAAAATCCAAGTCAAATACATTAAAAACACAATTAATTTTAAACAGAAGAAAGTCTAACTTCCTCAATTACTCCTCTTCATCTTCAGTATTGTCTCCTCCTCTAATATCTCTCGTAGACTGATGATGCACGTTCAAATTGTAGAATGGTCGGTAAGGGAATTGATCAGTCAGATTTTCATCAATCCATTCATTCTTCTTGAACATTTGTACCAAACCTGCTTCAATTCGTCCTGTATGATCAAATTGTTCCTTCATCCTCAAATCTAAGTGATAAAAAATATCAAAAATAATTCCTATTGCATTCATGATGTTCTGAAGTTCACTTTCTGCTATATTTATTTTCTTCTCAAAAACTCATGAACTTCCAACTGTACAAGGCATTAAGGGTGTCGAAGTACATGATGATTGATCTAAGATAAGTTCAACTCTTCATTTCCATTCCCAATATAGTTTGCATCAATAGGATCCATGGGCTTCCAGGGTAATAATACTTTCTCCCAACTTTCATATGGTACTTGAGATTGACTGCAAAGTAAGAAGATCGTAGAAGGATGCCCCAATCCCTATATAGGCCAATGCATTATCAAACCCAAAATAGATTTAACAATAATTGATCCCACATCAAAAGGTTTTCCCATTTGAATACAATAGTTTAAAATTGCACTTTCCTTTGTAACATTACTAATTCTCATTGTTGGGAGTAATTTTGCAGAGATGGAGAAATTCCATTGTTTAGATATTGGATTTAGCAGTGAAGCAGAGAAACTAACGTACCCTTCATCTCTAATTTCCTAATTATCACTTTCATCAGAAAGAAATCGGTACACATCGTGCATCGAATCCTTCATTGGAATAAAGTTTGCATAGTGACAGATTGGCACGCTTTCTATCATAAAAATATCATTAATTCATGAAGGAGTAAATGGTACCCACTTACCTCGAACAAAGATGACTCCCCATTTAATTCCATGAAGACTAGCATAGAATTCTTTCACCATTGTAATGACTACCGCAGTGGTAGTGTAGCATAGAACTTCCCAATGTCTCTGTACTATGATTTCCTCAATTTGCAAACTTAGGTTATTAAAGTCACGATTGACAAAGACTCTCTCCTTGATAAGTCACTTCTTCATGATGACTTTGTCATATAATCTGTGTGCATCAAAACTGATGAACTTTCTTCGATTGAAAATCCCATACCTTAAAGTGTTTTTTTTTGCTCTGAAAGCCATGGATTTAAAAATCTGGAAGTCTCTGGTCGTCCAAAATGGTTTTCATGCACTTAAAAAGACTCTTAGGTGATTATCTTGAAGTAAAATCCCTCCAAAGTCCGCCAGAAACTCCCCAAACTGTCAAAACCGTACTGGGCATTGTCGGTGCAAGAGCCAAATTTGCGTCCGTTTTGTTTTTGGTTTAATTGATTTCAAAATTTTCATCCAATACGAACATTTGTCTTGATTTATTATATATAAGATTGTTTGTTATTCTAAGGTATTATCAACTCCTAATACATTATAACAATTATAAAACAAAATACTATAAATAACTAAGATATATATGGGTTGTCTCCCACAAAGTGCTTGGTTTAACGTCGTCATCCTGATGTACCAACGTTTATTCAGGATGACTCAACATCAAGATCTCTATAAATTGTGGCATGTGCCCTTCATAATAATGTTTCAATCGATGCCCATTAACTTTAAATATTTTTCTAGTTTTAGGATCCTTAATAATAATAGCTCCATAATGATAGACTTTGATGACATTAAATGGTCCTAACAATCTAGACTTTAGTTTTCCCGGAAATAATATCAATCTAGTATTATATAATAGAACTTCTTATCTAGGTTCAAATTTCTTTCTTATAATTTTCCGATCATGCCATATTTTCATTTTCTCTTTATAGATCTTTGCATTATAATATGCTTCATTTCTAATCTCTTCAAGCTCATTGAGTTGCAATAATCATTTCTCACCAGCATCCTTTAATTAAAATTGAATTTCTTAATAGTCCAAAATGTTTTATGTTCCAACTCTACTGGTAAGTAACATGTTTTACCAAAAAATAAGTCTATATGGGGACATTCCAATAGGAGTCTTAGAAACAGTTATGTATGCCCATAATGCAATATTTAATCTAGAAAATCAATCCAATTTATCAGGATGTACAGCTTTTTCTAAAATTTACTTTATTTCACGATTTGATATTTCTACTAGACCGCTAGTCTGGGGATGATAAGCATTTGAGAATCTAAGCATGATATTATATTTTTTAATAAATTTCTTGATCCTCTTTTTCCTAAAATGGGATCCTCCATCAGTAATAATCACTCTCAGCATTCCATAACTTGTAAAAATGATTTTATTTAAAAATATTGAAACACTTCTAGCATAATATTTAAGTACAACAATAGCTTCAATCCATTTGGATACATAATCAACAACAAGGAATATATAAATTTTCAAATAAAGGCATGAATGGCCCCATAAAATCTAATCCCCACACATCAAAAATTTCAACATCCAATGTGTAATTCAGAGGCTTTTAATTTCTTTTAGAAATATTTTCTGCTCGCTGATACCAATCACATGTTTAATATATTCATTAACATCTCTGAGAGGAGTAGGCCAATAAAACCCAGTTTGCAAAAACTTATGTGCAATTCTATTTGTTCTGAAATGTCCTCCAAATGTAGAATCAAGACATATTTGAAATATTTGTTCAGTTTCTTCGTAAAGCACACATCTTCTAATGATACAAATCTTTACACAGTTTATATAGATATGGGTGATCCCAAAAGTAGAATTTTGCATCCTGAAGAAACTTCTTTAATTGTTGATACTTTATATCATGTGGTCGAATATCACTTACAATATAATTTACTATATCAGCATACCACGGCTTATTTTTTCCATCAACACTATACAATTGTTTATCAGGGAAAGTTTCTAAAATTTAATTTGCAAAATCAATTAATATTTCTTGTTCTAGTCTAGATAAATGATCAGCTATTTGATTATCAGTTCATTTTCTATCTACTATCACAAAATCAAACTCTTGCATTAGAAGTATCCATCTAATTAATCTCGGTTTATCATCCTTCTTTTGCATCAAATATTTGATATTAGAATGGTCTATATGCACTATACATTTTGCTCTAATTAAGTAAGGTCTAAACTTATCAAAGGCATAGACAATAGCTAATAACTCTTTTTCAATAGTGTAATTAATTTGAGCATCATTTTGAGTTTTACTAGCATAATATATTACTTTAAAAACCTTGTCATACCTTTGCCCTAAAACAACTCCAATGGCATAATCACTAGCATCACACATTATTTCAATTGGTTGCTCTCATTCGGGTGGAACTATTATTGCAGCAGTGATTATTTTATCTTTTAATAATTCAAATATTTTTATGCAATCCTCATTAAAATAAAACTTTGTATCTTTTTCTAAAAGTTGACATAATGGCTTAGTAAATTTTAGAAAAATTTTTATATAACGCCTGTAGAAACCAACATGTCTTAGAAAACTTCTTACCCTCTAACCGTAGTAGGAGGTGGTAATTTTGTAAAAACTTGAATTTTTTGTCGGATCTACTTGCATGCCATTTTTCAGAAATTTTATGGCCAAGTACAAATCCTTCTGCAACTATAAATTAACATGTTTCTCAATTTAATACTAAATTTATTTTTTCACATAGTTCCAGAACTTTTTCTAAATTGTTTAAACTTAATTCAAACAAAGTTTTGTATACTGAAAAATCATCCATAAATACTTCCATTCTACGTTAAATTAAATTACAAAAAATTGATATCATACATCTTTGAAATGTTGCAGCTGCATTACATAGCCCAAAAGGCATCCTAAAAAAAGAAAATGTTCCATAATGGCTTGTAAACGTTGTCTTTTCTTGATCCTCAAGAGCAATCAAAATTTGATGACACCTGCTATATCCATCCATAAAGCAGTAATATTTGTGCTCAGCCAATTTATCCAACATTTGGTCTAGAAATGGTAAAGNTGCATAAAGAACATTGATTAATCTAGAGTTTGGTCCCTAATTCTGTGGTTAAGCTGGGAGGATACTGGCTGCCACTCCAAAGCTCCCATTACTCTCTCACCTGAGGGCTAAGAATCTCGCATCAATTTCTAATCAACTGGACCAAATTGGGGATTTTAATCTGACACCCTAAAATTTCTAATTCTGCATCTAACATAGTCAATTTTCTTATTTGTTTGCACTCAACTCCATCGATGACATCCTCTCCCATGAAATCAAATGTGATTCTTCTTATGTTGTAGAAATCATAGCCCTTTCAGAACATATGTTTCTCAACACATTTTAACAATTCAATTGGTCAGATCAAAGAGTAAAATAAGATTGGAGTTCAAATCATCACAAATTATTTTCATTTAAAATAATATAAAACAAAATCAATTCTTTGCAAAACCATATCTTAAAGTAGGGAGAGGGATAAAGAAGTTTACTCAGAATTTATGAGAAGAATACAACAAAACAAGGATTTCATATATAAAAAAAGTTTACAAAACAAACTAAATAAAGGACACAACTTATCTCACAATCTTTCTCAAGCAAGTCCCTAGAAGTTCTCTTCAAGCATTTCTCTCTTTGCAAGCACTCTCAATTCTCTCTTAAAAATGTATTGAAGAATAAATCTCTCCCCTTTCCTCTCCTCTCACAATCCTTGAAGAAAACATCCAAGCCCTTGACTTTCTTTCTCTCTCTCTCTCTTTTGTTTACCCCTCTCACACGCCACACACTTTTCTCTTTAAAAACTTTTGTTTATTAAAGGTTATCTCCCTCCAGAAAGAAATCAAAATTTCCTCCAAAAGTCAACCCTTTTGAATTTAAAAGACACGTCCATTGATCCAAGAGACATATCCCTTTATAAAAGAACCTTCCAAAGTTTTTAGATGCATTGAACCACTCCAAGGGGTGTTTAGAACAAGTGTCGCTTTCAAAATCTGGCGTTAACTTGCTTAAGACCCCGTTGTTCTGGGTTTTGGTGCTTCAGAAGCACATATGCCTCATATGGTGCTAGCTCTCTGTAAAATGGCGCTTTCGGGGCCAATCTAGTGCATCATGTGCTAGCTCTCTATAAAATGGTGCTTATGGTTCCAATCTTGGGCACCAGATGCCATAATTCCCAAAATTAGCTGTTTTGGCTCCAAATTTCATCCTTTTTACTACTTTTCCTCCAAATGCCTAAAATTGATCTACCCGCAACAAAAACATGAAAATACCCTTCTTTAAAGTGCAATATCACCAAAAATAAGCATAAAATGTATACTTAAAACAACATATTATTTTGGTGTTTCATTTCCCCATTGCGAATTTGTAGCATTAAAGTTATTGTTACTTCAACAAAAATTTGATGATTCTTCCAACCAAGACTATAATGATTGGCATAAGAATTATTAAAATGATTATTTATTGTATTTAAGGTCTCATAAGAAGATTGAGATTCTATCATTTGTCCTAATGAGTTTTTCTCAAGCACAGGTGTTATATGAGATTAATTCAATCAATACTGATATATCTTCTTTGATATAGTAGCTATTTGGTCAGTGATCCCAAAATTATAGATGTGTAAAATTAATAATATTGACTTCACTTTGCAACGGAATCGAAACTTGATTTTTTATTGATCAGTAAGAAATTGAAGCAATTAATGTTGGGATTCTATGCAATTATATGTATCGTTATCAAGTAATACAAGATTTTCTGATTAAACCCCAAATATTGATTCCACAAAGTGTAAAATTGTAATGGAAATTGAAATCAAGAAATTCACAATGATAAAGAAAATCTAGTACACTAATTTTAAATGTTTAGGGTCCTATCATAACTAAATTAACAACTACTAGCGAAACTGTAAAGCAAAGCTCAACAACTACTACTAAAATATCTTTATATTTTTATGATGAAGTTATCAAATATGAGAAAGCATCTTTCCCACTACAATGAGTTTTTGGTTAAATGAGAGAGGTAAATGGTTTGAATTTGTATTGTGCTAAATAGCAGCAGTTTTAATTCTCTACTCTCGATCAATTGATAATCTTGGGTTTAGTCCCTAAATCTGTTGTTAGGCTGGGAGGATACTGGCTCTCACTCCAGAGCTCCCACTTCCCTTCTCCTGAAGGCTAACACTCACTTTAGTTCTTAAACACTAAGACCAAAATGCGGATTTTAGTCTGTCGCCCAAAAGTCTTCAATTCTTCGCCTAGTAATGTATAACTCCCTATTTATTTGTACCCAATTCCATGAACGAAACACTCCTTCATTGAATTGAATGTGATTCTCACTTTATTGTACCAACTCATACTCCATTTCCTGGATCGTATGTTTCACAATAAATTTTAACATTTCAATTGGCCAGATCAAAAAGTAAATTAAGAACAGAGTGAAAAAAAATTATCATAATTTATTTTTATATTCTAAATTGACACATCCAAATTATCTCTTCATTTCACCATATCTCAAAGTAGGGAGAAAGATAAAGAAGACTACTCATAACTCATGAGGAAGATACAACAAAACATGAATTTTATAAATATTTATACAATAATTATAAACAAACATCACTTATCTGAAACTCTTCCTCAAAGAAAATCACTTAAAGCTCCTCTTGAGTCTCTTTCTCTCTTTACAGGACTCATGATTCTCTCTTAGAGGATGTAATGAAGAAGAAATCTTGCACTTATCTCTCTCTCCAATAACTCTTAGAGGAGAAATCACACTTAGACTCACCACCAAACTCAAAGAGCTGACTCACTCAACACACTACAAAATACACTCGATTGAACACTAGTGGAAAATGATGAGACACTAAGGGACTTGTTTTTCTGATCAATTTTAGCTCTAATTAGAGTATAATGTCAATTTTCCAAGAGATGTATCAATTAACTCTTCAAAAAGCATTCAGATTCATCAATCTTCTAGAAATTTGCCCAGCACTGACATTAGCACTGTTGGCGCCCACATTGGTGTCGTCGGTGCCAGTGGCCCTAAATTAGTTTGGATCTCTCTATAAAATGGCACCGTTGGTGCCCATTCTAGCATCGTTAGCTCCCCTGCTATTCTGGACTCCTTCCGTCATTTTGGCGCCATTGGCGTCCATGCTGGCGCCATCGACGCTGTGTATTTCTTTCCAAAACTCCATTTTCACTCCAAATTCCATTCTTTTTTGCTTTATTTTTGCTCCAAGTGCTAAGACTCATCAACCTGCAATATAACATGAAAAATATCTTCCTTTAAGGCACAATATCATTAAAATTAGTATAAAATATAGGTTTAAAAATGAATATATTTTTTGGTGCATCAAAGTCCCCCAAACTTAAATGTTACTTGTGTTCAAGTAACTCATTTACTACATAAAAATATGAGTTATGGTAAAGAGATTAAATTTTAGATTTTCATATTTTGGTCTACTAAATATCATAGCATAACATAAGAAAAATTTAAAATAACTCAAGCTAATACTAAAGGTATAAGATTATATAGTTGTCAAGTCTATGATTTCTGATTCTCTATTCTTTTCAAGGAAAATCACAAATTGTCATATTAAAGCCACTTAGAATATGCATATGAAAAATAACCTCATGAAAACTTTACTTGTAAATATGCTAATACTTAAATACAAGTTTAGAGAATTTAGTTATGCCTTCTTCTTTAAGTTTATTCAAGTGAAACTAATTTTTTATTAGGCATCTCCTCAAGCTTCTCCTCACATATTTTTCTTTCTCTTTCTTTTTTACCTTTTCTTTTTCACGTAAGGATTATTTCATTTTGATAGCCTTTAATAATTTTGAACTTCACTATCCTCTTCTTAAAGTTAAAAACTTTTCGCATTCCTTCACTTTATAAATTNTTTTTACTTTTTCCTTTTCACGTAAGGATTATTTTATTTTGATAGCCTTTAATAATTTTGAACTTCACTATCCTCTTCTTAAAGTTAAAAACTTTTCACATTTCTTGACCTTATAAATTCATATTAGATTTAATGATTTCTTAAAAAGTTTCAATCTTTTCTTTTTACATGAAACTCTAAGATTCTCAATACTTCAAAAATACAAATTCCTTCACTNATATTAGCTTTGATGATTTCTTAAAAATTTTCAATCTTTTTTTTTTACATGAAACTCTAAGATTCTCAATACTTCAAAAATACAAATTCCTTCACTTAAAATGGAAAAACATAGTCTTATTCTCTCATACCAATTACCTTAATCTCTAAAAATAAGCTTTATCATTGAAAATTTTTACTTAAGTTCACTATATATTTAGAAACACAAATATAGTTATCTAAAGTTAGGCTCTAATACCAAAGGTCATGTTAAATTAAAAATTTTTAAAATATAGCGAATTGAGGACAAATAAAACTAAGTTTCTTTCTTTAAAAAGGAATTTTTCTTCCACACCCCCTGCAAACTTAAATTTTTAAAAGATTAAGCATGAAAAATTGAAAATACAGGGNTTTTTTAAAATATAGTGAACTGAGAACAAATAAAATTAAGTTTCTTTCCTTAAAAAAGAATTTTTCTTCCACACCCCCTGCAAACTTAAATTTTTAAAAGATTAAGCATGAAAAATTGAAAATACAGGGTGAAAGAAAATATTTAATACATAAAGAAAAGACTTAAGGTTCTAATTTTGAAACTTAACTCTAAAATATTATATGTGCTAATATGAAAAGCTACAAGACTTAAAACATTAAATAACACATAATATATAAAAAAATTTGCTGAGAGAGAGTTAACTAAAACTAAATACAACAAAGTACTAAAAACAAACAACACTAATAAAATAAATTTCCATTGAAAAGCAGCTCTACAGGCTACAGTTCACAACATAACACTCAATACAAATCAAAGTAGCATACTATACAAACTAAATAATAACAACAGCAAAGTGCAACAAACTATAAACTAAATAAAAGATCAGAATTGNAATTCAAAAACAGCTCTACAGACTACAGTTCACAACATAACACTCAATTCAAATCAAAGTATCATACTATACAAACTAAATAATAACAACAGCAAAGTGCAACAAACTATAAACTAAATAAAAGATCAGAATTGTGACTAAGCAGACATTTTCACTCATCATCTTCTTCTTCTTCTACATCAAAGTTCTGCTACTGATAAGGGGTAAAGATTGTGTGACTAAGAAACTGTACTGAGTGGTAGCATCATCATATGCACCATCGTACTCATACTTATGTCTTGTTAAATCATCATTATGCACATTCCTGGCCTCTAAATTTTTAGTCATGCTCTCCATCCTTAAGATATCTCCATGTTGGATCATCACATGCTCCATAAGTCCTTGGAGAGTGGGGGTACTAGAAGAAGAAGGAATATGCCTACTCCCACTTCCCATTCTCCATCCAACATGAGATTCATAGGTCTTAATATTTGCTGATCCAATAGGTTTAAGAGGCTCAATCCTTTCCTCCTCATTTCTAAAATCAACTCCTGATTGCTCACATAATGTGAAAATCAGGGCAGGGTGTCCTAATCCACCAGTCCTCTTACCCATAGCATTCAAATGAACATTCTTATAGATAATAGAGCCAACATCTGTCCTGCTCATCTGTTGGATACTTAGTTGTTCAGGATGGCTCTAACCTTAGTAACTTTGCTATGCTAGTACGTAGGTATCATTCTAGTATATATAAAGTAATGACAGGCCTTCAATACTAGTTTTAACATAAAAGCTGGGAAGTTTACCTTAGTATTGTTCTTCACCTTCCATGCTCCTATCCCAATAGTAAGAAATGAAATAACTTCATCTAAGGCCTCATTTGTAGCAGAGAATGAGTTGTACGCACGGTGTTATGCTCCTTGTAACTGATAAAATTTGTTGATCCTTTTCGAGGTGAATTAAACCATTTTACCATGAATATAGAAGTGGTCATCAGAAGTCTCCCTAAAGTCGGTATAAAACTCCCTGATTATGCCAATCAGAGCCTTGGCCGTAAAGTAATGAAAATCTCCCACTACCAAGCAACAATCAATCTCTCGACTTCACCACCCGGATTTTTGAATGCTCGATCCTGAATTATTTTCTTTGTATTTAGTATACTATTGAAAAGAATGTTGGGTTTGAAGTTGAAGAATCTTTGGTCATCATATTCAAATTTCATGTTTCCTTAGCTCGTCCTTGGTGACATTGCAATTTTCAAGAAAGCTGATAAATTCCAAATAAATTCTGAAAATTACAATGTGTAACGTTCTAAACTTAAATCTATTAAGTTAGAGTTCTTCACCAAAGGACTTTCTCAAAATCTTCCCAAAAATTTCAAAATTTTGAATCTCGGCAATGTAGGAGAAATCTTTGGTGAAAATAAAAAATATTGAGTTCAAAGTGTAGCTCTTACCAAGAGAAGATGAAATATGAACTTCTTTTGTCTTCTAATCCACTCAAATCGAAGTTCTTGCAAGCCCTAGGGGTGTAAACCAAAGGTTGAAGGTGACCGAACGGGTAAAAATGGTGTTTTTACTATGCAAATCATGAAATTTTAAGGGATTTGGGGATTTTCGGGTCTCGAGCGTCGTCGGCGCCAGAGCCAAAAATTTCAATTTTTTGCCTTTTCATAATTTCAATTATTTCTAATTCACTCCAATGTCTAATTAGTCTTTTTAAACAATAATATTCATTCATAAATAGTCCATAAACAAGTGCTTTTACAAACAACTCAAAACCAACTTTTATATATGAAAATCTAAATTTTTACAAACATAAATTTTCAATCCCACTAGCACATACATAAAGCAAATCACCCATAATTCAATGTTGAAATCAAGCCACAAAAGTAGAACGCTGAAAAATAAACTATACACACAATAAAATTGATAGGAGTTTCAAAGAAAAGAAAATACAAGTCAAATACATTAAAAACACAATTAATTTTAAACAGAAGAAAGTCTAACTTCCTCAATTACTCCTCTTCATCTTCAGTATTGTCTCCTCCTCTAATATCTCTCGTAGACTGATGATGCACGTTCAAATTGTAGAATGGTCGGTAAGGGAATTGATCAGTCAGATTTTCATCAATCCATTCATTCTTCTTGAACATTTGTACCAAACCTGCTTCAATTCGTCCTGTATGATCAAATTGTTCCTTCATCCTCAAATCTAAGTGATAAAAAATATCAAAAATAATTCCTATTGCATTCATGATGTTCTGAAGTTCACTTTCTGCTATATTTATTTTCTTCTCAAAAACTCATGAACTTCCAACTGTACAAGGCATTAAGGGTGTCGAAGTACATGATGATTGATCTAAGATAAGTTCAACTCTTCATTTCCATTCCCAATATAGTTTGCATCAATAGGATCCATGGGCTTCCAGGGTAATAATACTTTCTCCCAACTTTCATATGGTACTTGAGATTGACTGCAAAGTAAGAAGATCGTAGAAGGATGCCCCAATCCCTATATAGGCCAATGCATTATCAAACCCAAAATAGATTTAACAATAATTGATCCCACATCAAAAGGTTTTCCCATTTGAATACAATAGTTTAAAATTGCACTTTCCTTTGTAACATTACTAATTCTCATTGTTGGGAGTAATTTTGCAGAGATGGAGAAATTCCATTGTTTAGATATTGGATTTAGCAGTGAAGCAGAGAAACTAACGTACCCTTCATCTCTAATTTCCTAATTATCACTTTCATCAGAAAGAAATTGGTACACATCGTACATCGAATCCTTCGTTGGAATAAAGTTTGTTTAGTGACATATTGGCACACTTTCTATCATAAAAATATCGTTAATTCATGAAGGAGTAAATGGTACCCACTTACCTCGAACATAGATGACTCCCTGTTTAATTCCATGAAGACTAGCATAGAATTCTTTCACCATTGGAACAACTACCGCAATGGTAGTGTAGCATTGAACTTCCCAACATTTCTGTACTATGATTTCCTCAATTTGTAAACTTAGGTTATTAAAGTCACGATTGACAAAGTCTCTCTCCTTGGTAAGTCACTTCTTCATGATGAATTTGCCATATAAATTTTGTGCATCAAAATTGATGAACTTTCTTCGATTAAAAATCCCATACCTTGAAGTATTTTTTTTGGATCTAGAAGCCATGGATTTAAAAATCTGGAAGTCTCTGGTCATCCAAAATGGTTTTCATGCATTTAAAAAGACTCTTAGGTGGTTATCTTGAAGTAAAATCCCTCCAAAGTCTGCCAGAAACTCCCCAAACTGTCAAAACCGCACTGGGCGCTATCGGAGCCAGAGCCAAATTTACGTCCGTTTTGTTTTTGGTTTAATTGATTTCAAAATATTCATCCAATACCAACATTTGTCTTGATTTATGATATGTAAGATTGTTTATGATTCTAAGGTATTATCAACTCCTAATACATTATAACAATTATAAAACAAAATACTATAAATAATTAAGATATATATGGGTTGTCTCCCACAAAGTGCTTGGTTTAACGTCATCATCCCGATGTACCAATGTTTATTCAGGATGACTCAAAATCAAGATCTCTATAAATTGTGGCATGTGCCCTTCATAATAATGTTTCAATCGATGCTCATTAACTTTAAATATTTTTCCAGTTTTAGGATCCTTAATAATAATAGCTCCATAATGATAGACTTTGATCACATTAAACGGTCCTAACAATCTAGACTTTAGTTTTCCTGGAAATAATCTCAATCTAGTATTATATAATAAAACTTCTTATCTAGGTTCAAATTTCTTTCTTATAATTTTTCGATCATGTCATATTTTCATTTTCTCTTTATAGATCTTTGCATTATCATATGTTTCATTTCTAATCTCTTCAAGCTCATTGAGTTGCAATAATCATTTCTCACCAGCATCCTTTAATTAAAATTGAATTCCTTAATAGTCCAAAATGCTTTATGTTCCAACTCTACTCGTAAGTAGCATGTTTTACCAAAAATAAGTCTATATGGGGACATTCTAATAGGAGTCTTATAAACAGTTATGTATGCCCATAATGCAATATTTAATTTAGAAAATCAATCCAATTTATCAGGATGTACAGCTTTTTCTAAAATTTACTTAATTTCACGATTTGACATTTCTACTAGACCGCTAGTCTGGGGATGATAAGCATTTGAGAATCTAAGCATGATATTATATTTTTTAATAAATTTCTCGATCCTCTTTTTCCTAAAATGGGATCCTCCATTAGTAATAATCACTCTCGGCATTCCATAACTTGAAAAAATGATTTTATTTAAAAATACTGAAACACTTCTAGCATAATATTTAAGTACAACAATAGCTTCAATCCATTTGGATACATAATCAACAACAAGGAATATATAAATTTTCAAATAAAGGCATGAATGGTCCCATAAAATCTAATCCCCACACATCAAAAATTTCAACTACTAATGTGTAATTCAGAGGCTTTTCATTTCTTCTAGAATTATTTTCTGCTCGCTGACACCAATCACATGTTTAATATATTCATTAACATCTCTAAGAGGAGTAGGCCAATAAAATCCAGCTTGCAAAGCCTTATGTGCAATTCTATTTGTTCTGAAATGTCCTCCTAATGTAGAAGCAAGACATATTTGAAATATTTGTTCAGTTTCTTCGTAAAGCACACATCTTCTAATGATCAAATCTTTACACAGTTTATATAAATATGGATGATCCAAAAAATAGAATTTTGCATCCTCAAGAAATTTCTTTAATTGTTGATACTTTATATCATGTGGTCGAATATCACTTACAATATAAATTTACTGTATCATCATACCACGGTTTATTTTTTCCATCAATACTATACAATTGTTTATCAGGGAAAGTTTCTAAAATTTAATTTACAAAATCAGTTAATATTTTTTGTTCTAGTCTAGATAAATGATCAGCTATTTGATTATCAGTTCATTTTCTATCTACTATCACAAAATCAAACTCTTGCATTAGAAGTATCCATCTAATTAATCTCGGTTTATCATCCTTCTTTTGCATCAAATATTTGATATTAGAATGGTCTATATGCACTTTACATTTAGCTCTAATTAAGTAAGGTCCAAACTTATCAAAGGCATAGACAATAGCTAATAACTCTTTTTCAGTAGTGTAATTAATTTGAGCATCATTTTGAGTTTTACTAGCATAATATATTACTTTAAAAACCTTGTCATACCTTTGCCCTAAAACAACTCCAATTGCATAATCACTAGCATCACACATTATTTCAATTGGTTGCTCTCATTCGGGTGGAACTATTATAGGAGCAGTGATTATTTTATCTTTTAATAATTCAAATATTTTTATGCAGTCCTCATTAAAATAAAACTTTGTATCTTTTTCTAAAAGTTGACAAAATGGCTTAGTAAAGTTTAGAAAAAATTTTATATAATGTCTGTAGAAACCAACATGTCTTAGAAAACTTCTTACCCTCTAACCGTAGTAGGAGGTGGTAATTTTGCAATAACTTGAATTTTTGTCAGATCAACTTGCATGCCATTTTTCAAAAATTTTATGGTCAAGTACAAACCCTCCTGCAACTATAAATTGACATGTTTCTCAATTTAATACTAAATTTATTTTTTCACATAGTTCCAGAACTTTTTCTAAATTTTTTAAACTTAATTCAAACAAAGTTCTGTATACTGAAAAATCATCCATAAATACTTCCATTCTACGTTCAATTAAATTACAAAAAATTGATATCATACATCTTTGAAATGTTGCAGCTGCATTACATAGTCCAAAAGGCATCCTAAAAAAAGAAGATGTTCCATAATGGCTTGTAAACGTTGTCTTTTCTTGATCCTCAGGAGCAATCGGAATTTGATGATACCTGATATATCCATCCATAAAGCAGTAATATTTGTGCTCAGCCAATTTATCCAACATTTGGTCTAGAAATGGTAAAGGAAAGTGATCTTTCCTGGTGGATGCAATTAATTTTCTATAATCTATAAAAATTTGCCATCCAGTAACTTATCTTGGTGGTATTAATTCTTTTTTGTCATTTACTTCAACTGTCAATCCTTCTTTCTTTGGAACATAATGAATGGGACTTACCCAAGCACTGTCTAAAATAAGATGTATAATTCCAGCATCTAACCATTTTAAGATTTTTTCTTAACAACTTCTTTCATTATCGGGTTTAATCTCCTTTGAGGAACAACTTTAGATTCACATTATTCATCCAATAGAATTTTGTACATACAAATTGAAGGACTGATTCCTTTAACATTCAGTAAAGTCCATCCAAAGGCCTTCTTATATCTTTTCAAAGTTTCCACTAATTTTTGCTCTTGAAATTCAGTTANCTCCTTCTTTCTTTGGAACACAATGAATGGGACTTACCCAAGCACTGTCTAAAATAAGATGTATGATTCCAGCATCTAGCCATTTTAAGATTTTTTTTAACAACTTCTTTCATTATCGGGTTTAATCTCCTTTGAGGAATAGCTTTAGGTTCATATTATTCATCCAATAAAATTTTGTACATACAAATTGAAGGACTGATTCCTTTAATATTCGGTAAAGTCCATCCAAAGGCCTTCTTATATCTTTTCAAAGTTTCCACTAATTTTTGCTCTTGAAATTCAGTTAAATTAGAAGATATAAGATGAATCTATTAAAAACACATATTTTAAATGGGTAGGTAATACTTTCAGTTCAAGTTTAGGTGGTTTAATACTTGAAGGAATNAAGTTAAATTAGAAGATATAAGATGAATCTCCTAAAAGCACATATTTTAAATGGGCAGGTAATCCTTTTAGTTCAAGTTTAGGTGGTTTAATACTTGAAGGAATAAGATTTTTGTTATTTTCATTTTTCTTGAACATAATCTAAATTCTCATTTTTTACTTTGTTCTCATTCTCATACTCAAAGTTCTCTTCTTGCCTTAATTTTTCTTAAAGCATTCCCTTAAATTACTCAGTACTTAGATAATCAGTAACTTTCATTCTAAAACATTCATTATGTTTTTCTATCGTAGGATATTTCATAGTTTTTGCTATACTAAATGTCACTTCTTCATCATTTACTCTCATTGTTAATTCAGCTTTTTGCACATCTATCACAGCTCTCCCTGTTGCAAGGAATGGTCTCTCCAAAATAATAGGAATCCCTTTATATTCATCCTTATCTAAAACAATAAAGTCTACATGAAAAATAAATTTATCCACTTTCATTAATACATCTTCTATAACTCTTTTAGGATAATTTATTGATCAATCAACTAATTAAAGAGTTACAGTAGTAGGGTAAATCTCTTCTAAATATAACCTTTTAAAAATTAATAGAAGCATAAGACTAAGACTAACTTCAGATCACGTAAGGCTTTTCAAAAACAATTCTCACTAATATCACAAGGTATAGTAAAATTATCAGGATTTTTTTACTTTTCAAGAAGCTTTTTCTGAATATTTGTGTCACACTCTTCACCGAGTGTGACGGTCTTGTAATCTGCAAACCTCCTCTTCTTGTTTAGTATATCCTTCATAAATTTCACATAATTTGGCATTTGCTCCAAAGCTTCAACGAAAGGAATATTTAACATTAACCTTTTAAGAATTTCCAAAAATTTATGTAAATTGTTCATCTTTATTCTGCTGCTTTAATTGTTAAGGAAATAGAGGTAGAGGTTTCTCTAAAGAAATTTTAATTGGTTTATTTGAAGAATCTATATTATAATATATATCATCATTATCTTTTTCAATTTCTACCTTCTCCTTCTCAACTTTAGTTTCTCTTTGGATCTTTATCTCCAATTCTTTTCCACTTCATAATTGAATAGCTTAAAGTTGCTCCTTACTCTGATCTTTTGGATTAACTTCAATAATTGATTTTCAATATTTCTAATTGCAGTTCCTTGACTTTGTATTTTGATTTCTCATATTCAACACCAATTCTTCCATAGACAACTTCTTCTCCTTAACTTGTGAGTTACTATTAAATCCAAGAGGATAATATGTCTATATTTAGGATTTCCTAAGTTATTTGAATTTCCTGAGGGTAAACTGAATTATTATAATTATTCCAACTAAGATTAGGGTGATTTTTCCATCCAAGATTATAATAATTTGAAAAAGGATTATTAGTTCTATTATTTATAGCATTCAGAGTTTCATAAGGTGATTCAGTATCAATTATCTGTCCTAGTAAATTTTCCTCTAACGTTGGGGCTGTTTGAGACTAGTTCACTCCAATTTGATCAATCTTCTTTGATATATCAACAATTTAGGATGCCAAAATAGACATTGCATTAGAATCATTAATACTAGGTACTCTTTTTGGATTTACCTATTCATAGGGCCATTGAAAATTATTAGTAGTCATCTCTTTTATTAAAGAATATGCTTCATCAAAAGCTTTTGACATTAATGATCCACCTACAACATTAACTATAATAGATCTAAGTGATCCTACTAATCTATTATAAAAATTTTAAATTATTAATCAATTTGGTAAAGCATGGTATGGACACTTCCTAAGGAGATCTTTAAAATTTTCTCAAGCTTCATATATTTTTCCCCTTCGAACTAACAAAAAGATGTAATATTGTTTCTAAGCTTGGTAGTTTTCGAGGGTGGAAAATATTTAGCCAAAAATTTTTGTGATAGTTNTCGTAAGGTCCAAAGTCTCAAATTTTTCCTGAACATAATCTAAATTCTCATTTTTTACTTTGTTCTCATTCTCATACTCAAAGTTCTCTTCTTGCCTTAATTTTTTTCTTCAAGCATTCCCTTAAATTACTCAGTACTTAGATAATCAGTAACTTCCATTCTAAAACATTCATTATGTTTTTCTATCGTAGGATATTTCATAGTTTTTGCTATACTAAATGTCACTTCTTCATCATTTACTCTCATTGTTAATTCACCTTTTTGCACATCTATCACAGCTCTCCATGTTGCAAGGAATGGTCTCTCCAAAATAATAGGAATCCCTTTATCTTCATCCTTATCTAAAACAATAAAGTCTACATGAAAAATAAATTTATCCACTTTCATTAATACGTCTTCTATAACTATTTTAGGATAAGTTATTGATCAATCAGTTAATTAAAGAGTTACAGTAGTAGGGTAAATCTCTTCTAAATATAACCTTTTAAAAAATAATAGAGGCATAAGACTAATACTAACTCCAGATCACGTAAGGCTTTTCCAAAAAATTTCTCATCAATATCACAAGGTATAGTAAAATTACCAGGATCTTTTTACTTTTCAGGAAGCTTTTTCTGAATATGTGAGTCACACTCTTCACCGAGTGTGACGGTCTTGTAATCTGCAAACCTCCTCTTCTTGTTTAGTATATCCTTCATAAATTTTACATAATTTGGCATTTGCTCCAAAGCTTCAACGAAAGGAATATTTATCATTAACTTTTTAAGAATTTCCAAAAATTTTGTAAATTGTTCATCTTTATTCTGCTGCTTTAATTGTTGAGGAAATGGAGGTAGAGGTTTTTCTAAAGAAATTTTAATTGGTTTATTTGAAGAATCTATATTAGAATATATATCATCATTGTCTTTTTCAATTTCTACTTTCTCCTTCTCATCTTCAGTTTCTCTTTGGATCTTTATCTCCAATTCTTTTCCACTTCATAATTGAATAGCTTAAAGTTGCTCCTTACTCTGATCTTTTGGATTAACTTCAATAATTGATTTTCAATATTTCTAATTGCAGCTCCTTGAACTTTGTATTTTGATTTCCCATATTCAACACCAATTCTTCCATAGACAACTTCTTCTCCTTAACTTGTGAGTTACTATTAAATCCAAGAGGATAATAGGTCTATATTTAGGATTTCCTAAGTTATTTGAATTTCCTGAGGGGTAAACTGAATTATTATAATTATTCCAACTAAGATTAGGGTGATTTTTCCATCCAGGATTATAATAATTTGAATAAGGATTATTAGTTCTATTATTTATAGCATTCAGAATTTCATAAGGTGATTCAGTATCAATTATCTGTCCTAGTAAATTTTCCTCTAACACTGGGGCTGTTTGAGACTAATTCACTCCAATTTGATCAATCTTCTTTGATATATCAACAATTTAGGATGCCAAAATAGACATTGCATTAGAATCATTAATACTAGGTACTCTTTTTGGATTTACCTATTCATAGGGCCATTGAAAATTATTAGTAGTCATCTCTTTTATTAAAGAATATGCTTCATCAAAAGCTTTTGGCATTAATGATCCACCTACAACAACAACTATAATCGATCTAAGTGATCCTACTAATCTATTGTAAAACTTTTAAATTATTAATCAATTTGGTAAAGCATGGTATGGACACCTCCTAAGGAGATCTTTAAATTTTTCCCAAGCTTCATATAGTGTTTCCCCTTCGAACTGACAAAAATATGTAATATTGTTTCTAAGCTTGGTAGTTTTCGAGGGTGGAAAATATTTAGCCAAAAATTTTTGTGATAGTTCTCCCCAAGTTTTGATAGATCCAGGTGCTAATAAATTTAACTAAGCTTTAGCTTTGTCCCTTAATGAAAAAGAAAAAAGTCTAAGTCTAACAACATCATTAGACACTCCATCAAATTTAAAAGTAGCACATATTTCTAGAAAACTAACAAGATATAAGTTAGGATCTTCACTAGGTGTTCCTCCAAACTGATTATTTTGTACCATTTGAATAATAGCAGGTTTAAGCTCAAATTAATTAACAGCAACATCAGGATTTTGTATAGTCAAGTGAAGTTCATCTGTTATAGGATTAGCATAATCTTTTAAAGGTCTTTGTCGATTTTCATTTTCATTGATTTGATTATCTAAGTTATTCACCATTTTGTTCAAATTTCCAATTACCTTTTTTTGTTTTTGAATTTTTCTAATAGTATGTCCTAACTTTGAATCATAAGGTACTAAACATTCAGATTCAATACTGCGCATAAACAAATATAGTAAGCAATAATAAAAATTCTTAAGAACACTCCTAAATTTATGTTAAAAATTTTTTTTTATGATTTTTTATTCTTATTATTTTTTAAATTATATATATATATATATATATATATATATATATATATATTACGTTATCGTTAAATTTCCTAATTAACTAATTTACCAAATTTATTTAATTTACCGTTACCTTCCCTGATAACGACGCCAAAAACTTGATCCCAAAATTATCGATGTGTAAAATTAATAAAGTTAACTCTGCTTTGCAATGGTATCAAAACTTTATTTGTTATTAATGAATAAGAAATTGAAGCAATTAAAGTTGGGATTCTATGCAAGTATACATATTGTTATCAAGTAATACAAGATTTTCTGATTAAGCCCCAAATATCGATTCCACAAGGAATGTGTAAACTCGTAATGAAAATTGAAATCAGGAAATTCACAAGGATAAAGAAAACCTACTACACTAATTTCAAATGTTTAGGGTCCTATCATAACTAAATTACATACTACTAGCAAAACTGTAAAGCAAAGATAAGCAATTACTACTAAAATATCTATATATTTTTATGATAAAGCTATCAAATATGAGAAAGAATCTTTCCTACTACAATGAGTTTTTGGTTAAATGAGAGAAGTAAATGGTTTGAATTTATATTATGCCAAATAGTAGCAGTTTTAATTCTCTGCCTCCGATCAAGTGTTATAGAGAATCATTGGCTAATCTTAGGTTTAGTCCCTAAATCCATGGTTAGGATGGGAGGAAATTGACTCTCACTCTAGAGCACCTACTTCCCTTCTTCTAAAGGCTAACTCTAGCTTTAGTTCTTAAACACTAAGACCAAATCGGGGATTTTATTCTGTCACCGAAAAATCTCCAATCCTTTGCCCGGTAATGTATAATTCCCTATTTATTTGCACCCAATTCCATGAAGGAAACACTCCTTCTTGGAATCAAATGTGATTCTCTCCTAGTTGTAGAACTCATAATCCATTTCCCGGATCGTATGTTTCACAACATATTTTAACATTTCAATTGGCCAGATCGAAAAGTAAATTAAGAACGGTGTGAAAAAAATCATCATAATTTATTTTTAAATTATAAAATGGCACATCCAAATTTGTCTCTTCATCTCACCATATCTCAGAGTTAGGAGAAAGACAAAGAAGACTACTCAAAACTCATGAGAAAGATAAAACAAAACACAAATTTCATAAATAAAAGAAAGTTTATACAACAATAATAAACAAACTCCACTTATATGTAACTCTTCGTCAAAGAAAAATCTTGGAGTTCCTCTTGAGTCTCTTTCTCTCTTTATAGGACTCTTGATTCTTTCTTAAAAGATGTGAAGAAGAAGAAATCTTTCACTTCTCTCCCTCTCCAACAACTCTTAGAGAGGAAATTACACTTAGAATCACCACCAAACTCAAAGAACCGACTCAAGACTCAACACACTACACAATACACATGATGGAACACTAGTGGAAAACGATCAAACAATAAGGGACTTATTTTTCTGATCAATTTTTGCTCTAAATAGAGCATAATTTCAGTTTACCAAGAGATGTGTCAAGTAACTCTTCAAAAAGCGTCCATATTTATCAAATCTTCTAGAAATTTTCCCAACACCGACATTAGCGTCATCGGTGCCCACGCTAGCTCCGTCAGCGCCAGTGGCCTAAAATTATTTGTGATCTCTCTATAAAATGGCACCGTCAGAGCCCAGTCTGGCGCCGTTAGTGCCCCCACTATTCTCGGCTCCTTCCTTCATGCTGGCGTCATCGACGTCCATGCTGGCGCCGTCAGTGTTGAGTATTTCTCTCCAAAACGCCATTGTGACTCCAAATTCCATCCTTTTTGCTTCCTTTTTGCTTCTTTTTTGCTCCAAGTGCTAAAAATCATCATCCTTCTATTAAACATGAAAAATACCTTCTCTTAAAAAATAATATCACCAAAAATTAGTATAAAATATAGGTCTAAAAATGCATATATTTTTGGTACATCACGTAGCCACATAGATATTGCATCAGAATCATGAATACTCGCTACTCTTTTTGGATTTACCCTTTTCAGAGGGTCATTAAAAATTATTTGAAGTCATCTCTTTAATTAAAGAATATGCTTCATTGAATGGTTTTGAAATTAATGATCCACCTGCAACAACGTCAATTATTGATCTAAGATATCCAACCAATTCATTATAAAAAGTGTTAATTAACCAATCTGGCAACACATGGTGTGGACACTTCCTAAGGACATCTTTAAATCTTTCCGAGGCTTCATAAATTGATTCCCTTTCAAACTAATAAAAAGATGTAAAATCATTTATAAGCTTAACAATTTTTTAAGGTTGGAAATATTTAGATAATTTTTTTTAGATAAGTCTCCCCAAGTTCTGATAGATCCAGATGCTAACGAGTTTAACCACATCTTAGCTTTATCCCTTAGTGAAAAAGGAAAAATTCTAAGTCTGGCGGCATCATTCTACACTCCATCGTATTTAAACATAGCACACAATTCTAAAAAACTAGTAAAGTGTAAGTTAGGATCTTCAGTTGGTGTTCCCCTAAACTGATTATTTTGTACAATTTGGATAATAGCAGGATTAAGCTCAAATGAATTAGCAACTACAATAGGGTTTTGCATACTCAATTGAATTTCATCTACTGTAGGATTAACATAATCTCTTAAAGGTCTCTAATGATGTTCATTTTTATTTCCACCATTACTTGAGTTACAAGTCATTTTACTAAAATTAATAATCTCTTTTTGTTATTTTTAAATTTTTCTAATAGTTCTTTCTAACTCTGAATTGTAAGGTACTAATTTTTTAGATCTTAAACTACGCATAAACAAACATAATAAGTAATTAAAATAAGAAAACACACTAAAACATGAAAATATTCAAAATTAAACTATTAACAATTTTTTTAAATGATTTAAACAATTAAATAATTTTACTAATACTTTTTGAATGATTTAAACTATGTAAAACTTGATGTGGTGGATTTGTGTGTGTTATTTTATAAATATTTTTCAATATTACAAAATACACAGCTGTTATAATAATAAATATGTAATATAAACTCAACAAAGATAACTTTAATAAAAATATTTTTTTTCTTTTAAAAATATTTATTCTGTCAAATCCCTTAATAATAATACAAGTTTATGTATCGCTCAAATAATAAAGGGCTCTAATGGAGTCTTAAATACCGATCCCACATGGAAGTTGGAAATGTTTATAGATAAATTCTTATGAATATAATGTAAATCACAATTTAAACTACAAAACTAAAATATAAAATTTGAATCTAAAGTAATTGAGTGAATATTAATTAAAATGCAGTTAAAAGAACTAAGTTTATTAAACTAATTGTTAAACATTCAAAATTAGCTTACAAAAACTAAACAAAGTTTTTGTAGTAAAGAGTTCAAATTTAAGAAAGCATCATTCCAATTATAATGAGTATATGGATTGTGAACAAATTAAAATTATTTGAAAATATATAAAAATTATTTTGTGCCAAATATAAGCAATCTTATTATTCACCCTCTTCCAAGGGTATAAAGAATATTAACTAATACTGACTTTGGTCCCTAATTCCATGATTAGGCTGGGAATATACTGGCTGCCACTCTAGAGCTCCCACTACTCCCTCACCTGAGGGCTAACAATCTCGCATTAGTTTCCAATCAATTGGACCAAATTGGGAATTATAAAATGTCACGTTAAAATCTCCAATTCTGCATCCAATAAATTATATTTCCTTATTTTTTTGCACTCACATGACATCCTCTCCCATGAAATCAAATGTGATTCTCACTATGTTGTAGAAATTATAGCCCTTTTGGAACATATGTTTATCAACACATTTTAACATTTCAATTGGTCGGATCAAAGTTTGAATCATAAAAAATTTTTGGCATTTAATAACATATAAAACAAAATCAATTCTTCACAAAACCATATCTCAAAGTAGAGAGAAGGATAAAGAAGACTACTAAGAATTCATGAGAAGGAAACAACAAAACACAGATTTACTATATAAAAATAAAGAAACACACTCCTTCCCAAGAAAATCCCTAGAAGTTCTTTTGAAGCACTTTCCCACTTTACAAGCACTCTCAGTTCTCTCTTAGAAGTGTAATGAAAAAGAAATCTCTAACCTTCCCTCTCCTCTTACAATCCTTGAAGAAAATCTCCAAGCCCTTGACTCTCTCTCTCTCTCTTGCCTTCTTTGAACTCTCTCTCATTCCTCTCTTCAAAATATCTTTTCAAGCCCTAGACTTCCCTCCAAAAAGAATTCAGAATTCCCTCTAAAATTCTATCTAAAACTCAACCCTTTTGAATTCCAAAAGATATGTCTATTGATCCAAGAGACATCCCTTCACAAAAGAACCTTCCAAAGTGTTTAGATGCATTGAATCACTCCATGGGGTGTTTAGAACAAGTGGCCTCTTCAAAATTCATGCAAAATTTGTCCTGAACTGCCTTAAATCGGAAAAAGTTGTCTTTGGCGCCTCAGGCGCTGGTTTTGTCATTTTAGGCATCAACTTACTTAAAACCACATTGTTTTAGGTTTTGGCACTTCAGTCGCAAAATCTCAAGCTTCAGAAACCAGCTCTCTATAAAATGGCACTTTAGATGCCAATTCTGGCACTTTACGTGCCAGCTCTCTGTAAAATGGTGCTTCATGCGTCAATTCCGGCGCTTTAGTCGCCAGAATCTCAAAATTCACTGTTTTGGCTCCAAATTTCATCCTTTTTGCTACTTTTGCTCTACATTCCTAAAACTGATATACCTACAAAAAAAACATGAAAATACACTTCTTTAAAGTGCAATATCATCAAGAATAAGCATTAAATGTATACTTAAAATAACACAGTATTTAGGTGTATCAATGAGATGTTTTGTAGCTTTATTCTTGAATTTGTTTATATATATTATTTCTTCAGGGATCTTTTAAGTATCTAGATATTGGATAGAGGGATCCATCACACTCTTTATGCTTTAGGTTTCCCCTCTCTAAATCAAATGTTCTTTAATAGCAGGTCAGCTACTTTTTTTTTACTAATGCTCTCTATCCTAAAGTCTCCAAACATCTCTATCATTATCTTCACCTTTTTTCAATTATTTGATCATCATCTTGTCCCTGACTTGGAGTTCTCCATTGACTTGATTTATCACCAATCACCAATTACGAATCTGACATTACTAGCAGACGTCAAACACCTATTTCAAGAGTTAAGCGTAGACTGAGTATTAGTGCTTCTCACTTTACCTGATTATTGGTGACCTCAAAATTTTGGACGATCGAGTGACAGAGATACTCATTGATTGGACTACTCAGTGATAGCTTGATTCCTGCTCTCACCAAACTCAAGACTTCATCAAAGTGTAAAGTCCAGGATAAGTTTCCATTATCAACTCTTCTTCTCAATTCTCCTTGTTCGGAGAAGTTTACTAGTAAATTTACCACGACATAAGATTTAATTGTTCTTCAAGGAATGCAGGTGATGTCATACTCATTAAGTTTCACATCCCACTTTAAAAGTAGGTTGGAATGTTCTAGCTAAGTGAGCATGGAATTGAGTGGATGGTCAGAGATGATCCTGATTCGGTATATTTGGAAATACAACTGGAGCCTATGAGTAATAGAAAATTAGAGAGAAAGTTTGTTTTTCTATAATATGAAATTTGACTCTACTAGTGTCGTATATAAAGAATTATTTTCATAGCTCCTTTTGGGCTAAGAATGAACTGATGGCTTCCGGTCGAACTCTTAAATTTTGAGAGAGTTCTTTCTTCAATTATGGGCTTTGTAGATGCAGTGATGATGCTAGAAATTATTTTATGTTTTGGAATGCTTCATATTTGGTCATCTATTCAAAACTTTTAGGCTTCCTCAGTGTTCTGAAGATTGTTACACATTTATCGCACAACTTTGAGATGAACCGACTGAGTGTTGTTATCCAACCAGTCAACTTTTGCATTTCCTTAACATTTTAAGAAGAAGGCATATTCAAGAGCACCTTTTTATTTTCCAGGATGGCCTTTATTCCTTCAAACATTAAGACATATCTGAGGAATTTTTTGGTCGACTCTTTGAATGTACATTTTAAGGGATTTAATTCATGTTATATTTATTTAGCATTTGGAATGTTATTTTTAGATCATTTAAATGTTGTTCGACCAACCAATTTTTTATTAATACATCATTGACATAGACATGAATATAATTTTTCTTTCTATTTAGCAAAGATTAAACTTATTAAACGCTAGTAGGTAACCTCATCATTTTTTAGCCTAAAGGGCATTACAATATAACAATATAGGCCTTCGCTCATGATGACGGAAGTCTTCTTTGTGCAGGTTGAATGCATCTTGATTTTGTAGTACGAGAAAGCGTCGAGGATTCTCATCATTGAATAGCTGACTGTAGAATCTATTAGTGCATTTATCCTTAGAAGGAGGTAGCTATCCCTGGGGAAGGCAGAGCTTAGATTTGTGAAGTTTAAACCCATCCTCCATTTGTCATTCAATTTATACATCATCACTACATTGAAGGCCATGATATTTATTACACCTCTCGGTTGTAGTCCACCACTTTGAGCTTCTTCACTTCTTCCCAAATATAGCCAACTAATGTCATGTTTGATTTTCTCATCTTCAACATCATTCGTTGGTGAATGAATTGAAGCCGAGGTGATGGCATGCTATTTCTTTTGGGATGACTGGCATTTCAAAAGCTACGTGGGAAAAAAATGTTTTGATGCTCATGGAGAGTGTGGATCAATAAGTCCCTGTCCCCGCAACAAAACTCTCACTTTTTAGGAAAAATCTTCTCTTATTCTTCTAAGACAATGTGTAACTTAATTGTTGTTTCATCCATTTTGAGACCCCTTCACGTTAGTTTTGGATGTAGAATCCTTCTTTATCTACACTTTCAATCGCTTAAAGATTGCATGTCTGAGACTGCTTCATAATACCTTGATTGGTAATTATCCCCTCAAACACATGTAAACTTTACTACCAAATGTTTGTTAGACAGTACTACTCTGAAGTTTTCAAATAGTGGACGATTGAAGAATGCGTTGTAAATGATGGTGCATCAACCACTAAGAAAGATTTCATGTTAGTGAATTGGTTGTCATGTTTCCCCAAGGAATTGATAACCAGATTTTCCCCAGGCCCTCCTTTCATTCACCAAAAGACAAGTATAGTGGTCGGGTCTGTGCAACTAAGCGATCGGCCAAGAGATGCATTTTTTTCAAAAGAAAATTTGAATAGTATAATTCCCAAAAGGCTAGTATCAACCAAAAGACTACTTATATAGTTGTCATTAATTATCGTTGTAACAACTACATCATCATTGCAACGATTTCCCTTGGTGACAAATCCACATTAGTAATGGTAATCAGGACATAGGACTTTCGCTGTGAAGTGAAAGCAGCGATGTAGTATTCACCCAACCAGAGCCTCTTATGCTCTTCCCTTTTGACTGGGTCAACTAGAGTCCACCCAATATAGTTGGCACTATCCAAATGATGTGGATAACAATGACTTGGACAGGCTCACCCAAGTCATGTTCTGCAGGGGCTTTCCCCTACCTTCAGTTTGCATCTATGGCCACAAACTCTTCGAAATTTTTGGCTCAAATCACTTCCTCAACTAGGCTTTGAAGGTATCTATACTTCTCCATGTCATGATCATAACCTTTATGATATTTGTAGAATTTATACATGTTCCAAAGGACAACTCTAGTTCTTATTAATTGAGCCTTCTTGAAGTACTTAGTTGAGTGGATTTCAGAATTTCGCAGTCTCTAGTCAATTGTTCGTTGATCGACTCTGCCATTGAAAATTTCTATCACCACGAGACAACTGACCATTTTTACGTTTGTGGAGAGGGACATTTTTCGCCCTTCACTCATTATCTTGCGAGTATTTTTTCAGAGCGGTGGTCAAATTTATCAACTTTTTGGTAAGGTGGGTAAAAATATTCCTCTAACATATCATGATAGTTGAAAAACTCTAAGAATTAGTCAAGACTATTAGGTTGATGTAAACCTATAAAGTGTTCATTATGCACTCAGCCGTTGTGCACGGGTGACCTATGCTATTGCAGGATCAAGATTTCACACTTTATGTGTCTCCTTATGGAATAAAGTGACATATGCTTGAAGGCTCTCGCTCAGCCGTTGCTTGACGTATGATAGAGTCTATAACTCCTTATGGGGCTCTTTAGTACTAACAAATTGTGTCATGAACAACTTATTGAAACCACCAAAGGAGGTAATAATTCATATCAGGAGGCCATGTAAACATCTGAGGGCTAAATCACTTAACATTGTATAGAATAGTTGATACTTCAAAGCATAGGACATTATTAGAAGACAAATAAATGAATCAAAGGATGGTATTTGATTGTCCAGATCTCTCTGACCCTTATAGAATTTTAATGATGGAATTTTGAGCTTTTTGAGGGGCTCAACATCGATGATTTATCAGGAGAAAACATTCTCTGGCTGACACTAGACATCCATTCACCCCCTCAGAATTTGAACCTTAGTATAGATCCACCAATGTATGGATATTGCGATTACTCAATTTTTTCGGCCCCATGAGCCATCCAATGGCCTTAGGGTTTGGGTTCTCATTGAGGATTTAGTGCTTAAGAAGCTTGTGCTCTCCCCTCAAGTACAGTGAGGGACAGTTATGCCATTTGACCTGTTATTTAGTCTCTAAGTTTCTGGATTTTCTTATTGCATAAATTCTCTTATGAACTCCATGTTTGAAGTTGCTCCCATGTTTGTCGCTACTCTATTGCATGCTCCTCTTCTTATTGATGCATGATTCCACGCTCAACGTACTTTAGGATGTTGAATTCAAAAATATCTAATGTATCACACTTTAAGAATAAAGGGTTGAACGGACGAGAGGAATAAAGAGAGGGAGAGGTATTGCTACTTGTTAAAAGGGGGGAAAACGTTTAATGACATGCTGGTAGTCATTGGGTCGCATAATAATCGTTCGATCATCTATAAGGCCTTCAGTTGGCTAGAGGGTCTTCGGTCGACCTCCTTGAGAGAATCCTCCGTAGAGGCTCTCTTGTCATCCGTGTGAACATGGATCGTTAGGTAGAGGGTGTATCGTCGTACTCTAGCAAGTAGCTCTCCTTAGAGAGGGGGCCTTCTTAGAGGTTTGGAAAGATATTAGGTTGCCCTTGGCCATCTCTATGAAGATCCCAATATCATTCAAGGGAACTAGTTGTAGTTGGTTGTTCATCGATTAGGTGCCTACAGTTTTTTCATTTGGTTGAGCTTTCGTTTGTTCAACTCGTGTATTCCACCGAAGGAAACAACAAGTGGTGTCTCCATCAATTGACTATCCCAATGCAGTCATTTGGTGTCTATTTAATGAGTTTCGTTGGATTTCTTCAAAATTCGTGGGGCAATATTTTTGATGTACAGATAAGATGAATATCTGGCAAAAAAGAAAAAATATAAATTAACGAAAATTTTATTAGAAGAAGTACTAGAACCACATTAATTTAAAGATAAGATCATTAAATAGAAACCTAGATATTTCAGACAACTAAAATAAAGCCTTAGACAAAATCATGGAACTAGTGTCAAAAGATTATGAGAGGAAAATGACCAACTGAATGTTTCATATGTGCAGGAGTATACAAATTGATTAGGAAAGAATAACTGAGATAACATGCAACCAGAACATACAAAAAAAGAAAATTCATGATATTAACTTCAAATAATTGGGATAGCATTAATGAGGACAATATACAATTTGACAAAAATGAAAGAGAATGTTGCTGTCAAATTCTAGGTTCATAACAGCAGAGCAGGGAAAGTATAATTTAATACAAATTATTTGTTTAAAAATAACTAATTAGTTAATATCATTTCTACTATAATTTACTTAACTAAAATTTCCAATGGTACTTATTTTAATATTTACTAGATGATAATTAAAAAGGATATAGCGACTGACAAACAGATACGGTCTACTCTGTAGAATAATAAATGTCTTTTAATCTTGGTCAAATTTTTTGGTAATTACATCACGCCTCAGGTCACACGTCCTTTCGGCCTTTGGAGTTAAGCTGACATAAAAAGAGATGGGGGTTGATGCATTTAAATTATAAAACCAGCAATAAGTCGATAACTATACATATTGATTAGATATATGCTTGATTCCAAGGGAGCCTAGGCACGTGAAGCTTGGATCTGAACCATGATATACGTGACCCATTTATATAAATTTTATAAGCTTTCGCTGTTATTTTATTATATGATTCTGGCACATGAGCTAGGGGATAAAGCTCCTTCCAAGAGTTTTTCCTATGGACCTTCCCAGTGGCCATCCGCGTTAATTAATTTAAAGATGTCGGTTGCTGAACTGTCTGCTCTATGTGATAGACATTGTTAATAAACAATAAAGTGAGGGCAAAAAAGACCCCACAATTGCCTCTTTGACATTCATTTTAGGCTAAAAATCTTTTCAAACATGCGATAACTTAGTTTAAAATATTTCATTATTAATTTTAAAATATTAATAAATAAAATAATAGCAATTTGGCAAGTCTCTTCCTATTTGCTTTTAATTTAATAATCAGCCATAAGCGAACAAGGATATAATAACTTGCATAGAATACTAGTCTGCCCAGCAAGCTTGTAGCTAGTCACCAGCCATCCCAAATAATTAATGTACTGAAAGTATGGGACAAAATCTGCCAACGAGGTTGAAGTTCTGTATTACAGAGAGAACTCCTTTAAGAGATTAGTTTAGTTATTCAACCACTGGAAGCACATGGGCGCTCATAATTTTAGTCCTTCTCACCTAAATCATAAAAATAACAGGTTGAAGTCGATGAATATTTTGAGATTAATCACTGCTTCACATAACAGGCATCACCACAATCAACAGCAAACAAAACTAAAAAACATAAAAAAGTTGAATACATAAGGATATCAGCAAGCGCCCCAACCCCAGAAACCCTAAAATAGAAAGCATAAGAAAGGACTAAAATCCTTAATTACATGATGGCACAACTGCTGGTGTTCTCATCATTGAAGAGATGAACACCGAAATCACTCGTCTCTTTCTGGTTTTGGAGATAGTATGGGCTCGGGTAGCGCTGGTAGTAGTATTCAGTATAAGGAGTGATCTGTGGAGACTTGTTGTACATCATTTGAGGCTGCTGATGCTGCTTATATCGATTGTCATGGCCCATCATCATCATGCCATTGTTGTTGCAGGGTCCTCTCATATTCATCATCATGGGGGGCTGTGAAGTTTGATGGCCATGCATTCCTCCCGTCATGGGAGCCTGCTGATGCTGACTGAAGCCAAATCCACTGATGTTGCTGCTTCTGACTTGCATGTTGTTGCCTAAGCCTTGAAACCCCATGCCCATCATGCCATTGTTGTTGTTGATCATGGCCATCCTTTTCTGATCCCCATCTACTGGGTTCCCACTAAAGAAGTGGGCAGCAGGAATTCCCATCTTGGAATTAATGTTAACCTGGGTATTAAAGCCTTCGGGTTGTGAATCATTTGGGATTTTGAGGTTGGGATTCATTCCACCGTTCTTCTTTCCACCTCCATTGCTTCCATTCACATTCCCACCTCCATTTCCATTCTTCTTCCCGGTAGCTGCTGCTGTTGCTGAATTGTTTGCTTGCTTAGTTAGATTAAGCTGATTAATCTTTTCCATAATAGAAAGGTTTCCCTGCTCCTCTTCATCATCAAAAAAATCATCTTCGTAATCAAAATCATCATCATCATCATCAGAGCTGAAAACTGCAGGTAGGCTGTGATGGTTTTTTGAATCTTTGAGGCCATGCATGAGTCCTGGTTTTCCATGTTCCTTGTTGCTCTTGTTGCCTTCTTTGTTGGACGGAGAAGCTTTTGGTTTCCAGTTTTGTTTGTGCTTTTGGTTTTGGACATTCTGCTTCTGAGAACAAAGCTCTGCATGCTTCCCTGATCTAGCTAGCTTCCTGATCAAGGCAGCAGAGTCTACATTTCCTGAGACAGTGACCTTCTGGCTTTCTACATTTATGTTTACTGTGTAGACCCCTGCTTTCATTGGAAATAGATGGGTAAATAAATAATTTTCAGTTGAGAAGAAGGAAAAAAAGAGCTAGTGCTCTCGCACTCACATCACTACAATGAAATATCAAATGAAGAAAATTTAGAAACCTACAATATTGTCTTGGAAAAGGAAGCGTTTTGGTAGAGTTGAGGAATATATATTTATGGTCTGGGGAAGAATTTTTCCAAAAGTCGCTTTTCTTGCTTTCGTATGGGAAAAAAATAAAGCAAAGGTCAGTACGAAACAGAAACTAATAAAGGAAAATGGAGTATTTTTGTTGTTCTAAAAGATTTACCTGTCATCAGGATTAATTAAAACAAGATTTCATAATCGATCAAGGAAGAAGATGAACGATCTTCTAAGCAAGTTGTCATCGTTTATTTTTCAAAGATAAACATCAAACCAAGCATAGAACAGATAAAAAGATTACATCAATTAGAATATTGGAAGACTCAAGCATAGAATTTAAAAAGAGAGCCAAACTCTTTAAAAAAAGTATTTTATTTTATTTTTTTGAAAAAATAAAAAGTAATGCTTCAAGCTAAATATGCAAAAACACGAGGAAAATGAACAAGTGACACAAAAATCGATTACCTTCAATTTTCTGGAGGAGTTTTCTCACTTTGTGCTTACAGCCATCACAATGGATGTTCACCTTAAGGACAATGGTCTGAGACAACCCAAACAAACACACAAAAAAAAGAAGGAACTATTTGAATCTCATTCTCATAAGGGAGACCAGGAAAATAAAGCTAAAGGGTCGGTTGAGAAGAGGGATTTTGGAGGTACCTGGATCTTGAGTAGTTTGAAATCTTCAGGTTTAGTCATTTGTCCTGCTGCCGGGTGAAGACTTTTACAACGGAAACGGACAGCCTTGCAATGCTCCCCTTAAGCCTCCATTTTCGCTCCGGCCTTACCTTTGCACTTATATGTGTTTCTTGCTGAGCTTATGCAGCGCGACAGGAGTGTTTGCCGTGGTGTAAGTTTTTGCAGCTTTTAACTTGCTTTGCCCTCCCTCCCTCTCTCTCTCTCTCTCTCCCTCCCTAATACCCATTATTCATTAAAGCAGTAAATTGTATTTGAAGATTAAAGGTGGGTCCAGTAATGGTCGTCTTATAACTTGAATATACAATTTTTCTGATAATTAGTATTTTCTAAATTATTCTTTTTTAAATTTTTATTTTCAAGTTTATTAGACAGCCAAGTGGATGGCCATAGAATTTAAAAAATTCATATAAAATATTAGAATTTTAAATTTTTTTAAATTATTATCTATAAATTCTTTTAAAATTAAATCTTATATTGAATTAATAGGTAAATTTTTCTCCTAAAATTCTGAATGGATTAACAATATAGATAAAAAAAACGTAATTTTAATGACTGTCTTCTATGATTAATATCTTACAAATTAAATTATAAAATAATAAAATTTATATGATGCCTCTTATAAAAGTTTGTCAAATGGTTACTATGCCCTTTCATACCTCTTCCTTCCTTTGATTAAAATCAACATCAAATAATATCTGGTGACTAAAAATATGAAAGAATTAAGGGCTTGTTTGTTGTCATTTCATATTTTATTTTTTTTAATTTTTACATTTATTTTAAAAATATTTTGAATCAGTGATGAATCTTGAAATGTCATTTGGGTCACGCCCAAAGAATCGAGAATTAGTCGGATATGAAGAATAAAGAAAAAGAAGAGTAGATAATCACAAATAGAACAAATTCTCNGTTTAAAAATATTTTGAATCAGTGATGAATCTTGAAATGTCATTTGGGTCACGCCCAAGGAATCGAGAATTAGTCGGATATGAAGAATAAAGAAAAAGAAGAGTAGATAATCACAAATAGAACAAATTCTCTGGGAATAGATATAATCGTCTTTTCCATAGGAATGATCATCTTATTTATGTCATAAGAAGGCCTCCGGTAAACTAAATGATTTTTCCTCATTTGATGAAAAATTGCAATTATTTATGAAACATTACAC
>JXCR01149067.1:210587-228041 GCA_002079205.1 Phalaenopsis hybrid cultivar
TGAACTAAGGAAGAAACTCATCAACTAGGGTTGACCAATTGAGAGGAGGATGGGAGACGAAAGGAGGACATCTGGCACTAAAGGGTTAGCCAAAGGAACCATGTCAGATGTCTCCAATCTGAAGAAGCAGGTTGAGACAAAGAAGTAGAGGGTGGAGGAGGCTGTGGAGTCTTTTGACTCATTATCACTCTTTGAGCTTTGGAGTAGGTTGGGAGTGCACATTGCTGATGAACCCGTGTTGGTTTTTGAGTCGTTAGGGCAGCAACTTACTCCATCAACACATTTTGAACAAGAACTTGCAAAGGCATACACGCAAGCTTCAACGCCGAAAGATCTTGTACCTCATTCTCTGGTAAGCGAAGCAGTTCATGGTGATGCTCCTACGCCCATTGGGGAAAGTCTTCGTATGTTGGAGATAGATAGAAAGATTGGTAATTTACTTTCTTTAATTGAATTTTCTTGTGCACTCTAATAACTTGTAATGATGATGTAGTTGGAACTGTAGAGATCGTAAATTCCATTATGGGGGGGTGTCGGGGCACTCCACATTCCGTAGGCACCTAATGTACCTTCTGCCTCTCCTCCATGTGAAGCATCGTCTAGCCAACCACCAGTTCTTGTTGATCCATATCAGGAAAAAAAACAGTCGGCAAGGTTCCCACGAGTCGTTGGCATGTTGCATGGATGAGACCATTAACTCTTTTGCCTGGGTAGATGGCATTTAGNAGTCTAGCCAACCACACTTCTTGTTGATCCATATCAGGAAAAAAAACAGTCGGCAGGGTTCCCACGAGTCGTTGGCATGTTGCATGGATGAGACCATTAACTCTTTTGCCTGGGTAGATGGCATTTAGTAGGAGACAGTCATTTCAGAGTTGAGGGTGGAGACGACCATCCTTTATGTGGATATAGAAACCATCCAAGTCAAAGTGTTGAGTCTTCGTAGCAAGCCAATGGAGGTCCAGTTGGTTATTTTAATCTCTCACGTCTGATCGAAGGAAGAGGGGACAGTAAAATACAAGTTTGGGGGGTGTGCCTTGTGTTCAAGTTTAACAAGTTGGGCTCTAGTCCTTCCTGAGGCAAAGGACGACCCCACCGTAAAATAATTTTTAGCATAAATAGAAGTTTCATTTTTATTATATTTCAAAAAAAATTTAATAATTCAAACATTTTATAATGGATTAGTAGGATCACTTAGATTTATTATAGATGCTCCTGCGGGTGCATCACTAATGTCAAAACCATTTGGTGAAGCTTTTTCTTTAATTGAAGAAATAGCTACTAACAATTTTTAATGGCCCTCTGAAAGGGTAAATCCTAAGAGAGTAGCNATTTTCTTTAATTGAAGAAATAGCTATTAACAATTTTTAATGGCCCTCTGAAAGGGTAAATCCTAAGAGAGTAGCTAGTATTTATGATTTTAATGCAATGTCTATTTTAGCATCTCAAATTGTTGTTATTTCAAAAAGATTGATCAGATAGGTGTGAACTATTCTCAAATACCCCCATTATTAGAGGAAAAATCACTAGGATAGATCATTGATACTCAATCATCTTATGAAACTTTAAATGCTATAAATAATCGAAATAACAATCCTTATTCTAGCTATTACAACCCTAGATGGAAAAATCACCCTTATTTTAGTTGGAATTATTATAACAATTTGGTGAATCCATCTAGAAATTTGAACAATCAAGGAAATCTTAATTATCAACCTTATTATCCTATAGGATTTAACTCCAATCCTAACCCACAAGTTAAGGAAAAGAAGTTGAAGATGGAAGAAGTAATCTTGAATATGAGGAATCTAATACAAAATCAAGGGGCTTCTTTTAGAAATATTAAAAATCAATTAGGACATATTGCTACTGTACTTAGTAGAAAACCTTCTGGAGTTTATCTGAGAACTGTGGAAGTTAATCCAAAAGATCGAAATAAGGAGCAAATTAAAGCTATTCAATTACAAAGTGAAAAAGAAGTTGAAACAAGGATCCAAAGAGAAACTGAAGTTGATGAAGAGAAGGAAGAAATGGAAAGTGACCAAAATGAAAATGAACAAACACAAGGTCCTTTAGAAAAACCATTACCTCCGTTTCCTCAAAGACTAAAGTAGAAGAATAAAGATAAACAATTTATGAAATTTTTGGAAATCCTTAAGAAGTTAACGATAAATATTCATTTTGTTGAGGCTTTGGAACAAATGCCAGCTTATGTGAAATTTATGAAGGATATATGAAACAAGAAAAGAAAGTTTATAGATCATGAGACAATTGCACTCAGTGAAGAGTGTAGTGCTATTATTCAGAAAATACTTCCCAAAAAATTAAAAGATCTCGGTAGTCTTACTATACCTTGTGCTATTGCTGAAAAGTTTTATGGAAATGCTTTTTGTGATTTATAAGTTAGTATCAATCTTGTGCCTTTATTGATCTTTAAACGTTTAGATTTAGGAGAGATTTCCCCCACTACTGTAACTCTTCAGTTAGCTGGTCGATCAATAACTTATCCAAAAGGAGTTATAGAAGATGTACTAGTANTTATTATTCAGAAAATACTTCCCAAAAAATTAAAAGATCTCGGTAGTCTTACTACCTTGTGCTATTGCTGAAAAAGTTTTATGGAAATGCTTTTTGTGATTTATAAGTTAGTATCAATCTTGTTCCTTTATTGATCTTTAAACGTTTAGATTTAGGAGAGATTTCCCCCACTGCTGTAACTCTTCAGTTAGCTGATCGATCAATAACTTATCCAAAAGGAGTTATAGAAGATGTACTAGTAAAAGTGGATAAATTTATTTTCCCTATAGACTTCATAATATTGGATATGAAGGAAAATAAAGAGATTCCTATTATTTTAGGGAGACCATTTCTTGCAATAGGAGGAGCTGTGATAGATGTGCAAAAAGGAGAATCAATAATGAGAGTTAATGATCAAGAAGTAAAATTTAATATAGCAAAAGATATGAAATATCCTATATTAGAAAAAGATAATGAATGTTTCAGGATGGAAGTAGCTGATTATCAGAGTAATGAGCAGTTTACGAATGAGTTTGAAGAAAAATTGAAGCAAGTAAATTTTTTGAGAATGAGGATAAAATAAAAGAAGAAGATTTGAATTATATTCATGGAAAATTTGAAGCTTTGGACTTTTTGGAAAATGATAATAAAAATCTTATTCCTTTAAGTATTAAAATACCTGAACTTGAATTGAAAACATTACCTNTATATGAAATATCCTATATTAGAAAAAGATAATGAATGTTTCAGGATGGAAGTAGCCGATTATCAGAGTAATGAGCAGTTTACGAATGAGTTTGAAGAAAAATTGAAGC
The DNA here is from genome assembly GCA_002079205.1 of Phalaenopsis hybrid cultivar. NCBI lineage: Eukaryota > Viridiplantae > Streptophyta > Magnoliopsida > Asparagales > Orchidaceae > Phalaenopsis > Phalaenopsis hybrid cultivar. Next base: position 213,920 of record JXCR01149067.1, read on the forward strand.
AAGTAAATTTTTTGAGAATGAGGATGAAATAAAAGAAGAAGATTTGAATTATATTCATGGAAAATTTGAAGCTTTGGACTTCTTGGAAAATGATAATAAAAATCTTATTCCTTTAAGTATTAAAATACCTGAACTTGAATTGAAAACATTACCTNCGTATTACTATTTCTGATAAGTGTTTTATATATTAGTAAATAATAATCCTACACAATTTAATATATTATAAATAAAGTCAAATATTGGTATTGGAGGAAAATTTGAAATTAAATTGAACAAAAAAAATGAAAGTTGCAATTTTTGGCCACTAGCGCCGACGGCGCCCAAGCAAACAGACTTCAGCACTGGCAGCTCCAATTAGAAGTACCGACGGTGCCGAGAGAAGTTTGATGGTTCAGGACAAATTTTTGCTGATTTTGGCGAGATTTTGCTCCATAATAACCACCGAGAGGTGTTTTTAAAGTCTTAAAAACTGCCTTAGACAACTAGAAATTACCTATTTTTGAGTTCCATGGCTTTCAGCTCCATAAATACTTAAAGGTATGGAATTTTCAATAGAAGAAAGTTTACTAGTTTCAANTTGATAATGACAGAATTTATAATGAGAAACTAAAGTTATGCAATGATCGGAAGATTAACCAAAAGAACTTTGAACCATGACAAGAAGTTTCTCTTTACAATACTAAACTGAAGTTATTTCATGGAAAATTAAATTCTCGTTGGTTAGGACCCTCTACTATGACTCAAGTATATACTTACAGAGCTGTTGAAATTGAAGAACAGAAGACTAGAAATAGATTTAAAGTAAATGGACACAGATTAAAATCGTATTTTGAGGGTAAAAAATCAAAATTTTAAGAGGTTTTAATGATCAGTCAACCTGAATAACACCTGAATAGGTCGGGTTGACGACGTTAAACCAAGCTCTTTATTGGAGGCAACCCATATTTATTTTTATTATTATTGCAATTATAGTAGTTTTTATTTGAAATTATCGTTAGTTTGTGGTATTATTAAGCTCTACTACTCATAATTACCCTAGAATCATCATAAAAATTGGATCCATAAAGAAAAAATGGAACGTATTCAGACCAGAGCAAAACTGTGCAATTTTTGCCTTGGGCACCGACGGCGCTCTCGACGCCGCTGACGATGGATTTTTCCCGAGAGTCCAGGAAGAATAAATACAGAAGCTCACCGACGACGCCCTCGACCCCGCCGACGGCGAGACAAATGAGATGGCTGTTTCTGAAGTTTGAATGACGGTTTTTGGCGATTTTTGGGTGGGAGTTACCCTTTTAAACTCCCAAATTTGATTCCTAAATTCATATTTCCCCCAAAAATGAAGTGAAACTCCACCAATTTCATTCCTATGGCATCCAATTCCCTTGATAATCCCAGAATGTGAGTTTTCAATCGACGAAAGTTTATTAGTGCGGAAGCACAACGAATCTTCAACAAATTACTAACAAAGAAAAGATTGATTAAGGAACAAGGATTCATAAATAACGGATTAAATAATCCCTCTATGACAATTGAAGAGATGATAGTGCGGTGAAGATGGGAAGTGCTGTGCTATACTACCGCCACCGTGTTGTTCCTTTGGTAAAAGAATTTTATGCAAATTTGTACAGAATCAACCAAAGAGTTGTTTATGTTTGAGGTAGATGGATCACTTTCACTCCTACACAAATCAATGAATTATACATGATCAAGAACATTCTTGTCTACCACTATTCCAACTTCGTCCCAACAAGAAACTAGATGAATGAAATTTACCAATATTTAACGAACGAAACTAAAAACTGGGAAATGAGAGAAAATGTGTATGTTAGTTTTTCTGCAACACTCCTAAATACCATTTCAAAATATTGGCACTTTTTCATTTCTGCGAAACTGTTACTCACAATGAAGATTGGTAAAGTTTCTAAAGAAAGTGCTATTTTGAATTATTGCATCCAAAGGGGACTGCCAATCGATATTGGATCAATAATTGTGAAGTCGGTTTTGGGCCTGATCGTTCATGGATCAAGTTATGAGTTTGGACACTCTTCCACAATTTTCTCACTTTATGGTTAGTTCCAAGTGTCCTATGAAAATTGGGAAAAGTTACTTCTACATTGGAAGCCTTTGGACCCAACTGAGAGATTCCCAGCTTTTAAAGATGAAAATGACATGACCATTATAGTAGATCAATCATATTAGAATTCACTACCAGTTCAACCCTTAATTCCTGATAAGACTCTGATGATCCTGGGCCAAATCAAAAAATTGGAGAAGGAGGTACAAAATGTCATGAATGCGATTAATAATATCTCCGATTTTTTCGATCATCTAGACTGGAGGATGAAAGAACATTTTGAGCACTATTGACATTTAGAAGATAGTTTGATATGGTTGATGAAAAGGATGAAATTAATAGAAGATGATTCTACTGAAGAATTTCTATTATGACCCTTCTACAATCTCTTTGTTCATGTGCAATCAATGGGTGATCTTAGAGGAGAATCTAGTACTGAATCTGATGAATAGTAGATTTACATTACTACCTGTCTATCTATCTATGTAATTTGATTTGAACTTTGTATTTGCTTTGTTTTAGAATTATGCTTTTAGATCTCTGCATAGTTGAGACTAAGTATATGTTGTTTTGTTTTCAGCATTTTGAGTGTTGTGGTTTGGATTGCGATGCTAAATTAATGTATTGAGGTTGAGAAAACACCAAACTTAGGTGTGTTATGTAACGTATATTGTACCCCTTGGAATTTATATATAAAAGTGATGTTTTGTGTTGTGAAATTTATTTGTGATAAGTACATCATTTATCCACTTAAAATTATGTCTATAATGATTGAAAGGATGTTGTTAAGGCTTGAAATTGATCAAAATCGCAAAAATCTGGGATTTGAACCAAAATCAGTAGAGCCTGCCGACAGCGTCCTCGACGTCGCCGATGGTGGATTTTTCCCGAGAGCTCTGTTTAAATTTCAATAAAGCACACCGACGGCGGCATCGACCACGCTAATGGCGAGATCGTGAAAAAACACCCTTAACTGTGATTTTGACTAGTCAACCGCCACTATTCATCATCCTCTTCCACCTGAAAATGTAATTTTCAACCTAGGGCTTGAGAGATCTTGGATTGAGAGGCAATTTCAAGGATTTCTTACACCGGATTTGATTATCTCTAGGTAAGAGCTTCACTCCAAGTTAAAAATATTTGATTTTCACCATGTATTTCTTCCACATTTAGATCCAAAAAATTTGAGAATGTGAAGAAAATTTGAGAAGAAGTTCATGGAACTTAGTTTGAACTCTTAGAATTACTTTTAGAAGTCATTATTTGCATATTTGAAGTATATTTTGGAATTTTTGTATAATTTGATTAGATTGAAATGGCTCCACGTCAAAAGAGACGAATTGAGTTCAACGACTCTCTCTTCGTCAATGCATCAATCAAGATTTACTTCAGTATTTAAAGGAAAGAAGTGTATACAAGATAGAGTTTTTGAGAGTCCAGGAGGAGAAATTGAACAAGTTATTGCCGAGTGGAGGTGGGAAAACTTTTGTTACACCACTAATAAAGCTGGTGCAAATGTTGTGAAGGAGTTCTACGCCAACGTAATCTATTCTGAAGATGGAAGTTAAATTCAATGCCGCCCGCATCAACACCTTTTACGAAGTCCCAGATTCTTATAACTGTCATTATAAATCCTTTAATACGATGGAAGACCCCCTGAATGATGTGATTAACTTTTTCACTGATGGGAAAGGAACGTGGAAGGTTCAACAACGAGAACGGGTAAATTTTTCTGCTTCCATGCTGACTGCCACCTCTAAGGCATGACACTATTTTATTTCCTCTACTCTGTTACCGACTTATCACCATAGTGAGGTAACTATAGATAGAGCTATTCTGAATTTCTATATTCAGAATAATAGAACTATAAATGTGGGGAGAATTATTTTTAAGAATATATTGACTACTGCAAGGAGTGAGACAAGTGGAGGTCTAGGACATCTTGACATTATTTATGCACTTTGCCAACTTTTTAGAGTCGAAATTGGAGATGAAGAATGGGTTTACCCGATGAAACCCATTAGTAAGGCCAATTTAAAAACTTATGAATCCCATCAGAAATGGAGAACTGGAAGTAGGAGTCAAGAACCTTCTACTAGTAGAGATGTCTCCTCTACAAGTTATGACCTTCCACCTTCTAGTTCCCCTACCCTCTCTAATTTAATGAATGAGTTGACCTTGCAGCGGAGGAGCATAGAATTGATATATGAAAGGATTGGAGATTTAGAACGTCGACATGCCTACGATAGTGAGTACCTTTAGAGGCATTCAAATTTTGAGGTAGCCTATTATGAAGCTCAAGCCCGACACTACAGAGGTGAGCCGGATGCCACGTTTCTTGAATGTCCTAGGTATACTCAGTATCAACCCAATCCACCTGCTGATCAAGGAGATGAAGATATAGCTTGGGATTTTGATATTGAATGAAATTGATGTACTTATGTTGTACTTTTATTTCTGTAATATTTTTGTAAGATAAATGGATGTTTATGTATTTAAATTTTCATTTTTATTATTTTGTGTACTTGGATAATTTTAATTTTTGTTATAAAGTTAATGTTATAGTTAAATTTACATGTGTAGTTCAATATATGTTGAGTAGTAATGTGGATTGCAATGTAATGTGACTTTTATTTAACATTTTAATTTTAATTATTTAGTATTGTGGTTGTGTTAGGAAATGTTGTGCTTGTTTAATGTTTTAGTTTTATACTTATGTGTAGTATTGTGGTTGTGTTAGGAAATATTGTGCTTGTTTAATGTTTTAGTTTTATACTTATTTGTTTTATTTAGTATTGTAATTGTGTTAGGAAATGTTGTGCTTGTTTAATGTTTTAGTTTTATACTTATTTCAAAATTTCAACCAAAAATTCCTCTAATAATTAATATGTGTAGAAAGATCATAATATGACAGACCAGGTGAAGTAAAAATTTGAGAAGGCCTGCAAAAATTTTAGAATGATGAAAATGCCTACATTACTGNGGGAAGAAAAAAATTAACTATTAAATGTCCTCTATTTCAATATTTTCAAAAATTATTAATATGATTTTATGTAGTGAATTTAATTCAGGTAATTATATTTTGTAGCTATTTAAATAATATGGTAGATTTAAAGAAATATTTTTGTAATGAAAATTAATTTTGTAACTTAAGATATTTAGTATAAGAGAATAAGATTATAGTTAACTATTTAAAGTAATGAAAACTATATTTTGAAGTATTAAGAGTATGGAAATTCATTTGAGAAGAAAAGATTGGGATGATGTAAAAACTATGAAATATTTATAAGGTAAAGGAATGCTTTGAGTTTCAAATTTAGGCGATGTAAAAACTATGAAATATTTATAAGGTAAAGGAATGCTTTGAGTTTCAAATTTAGGGAAGAGTTCAAAATCATTAAAGGCTATCCAGATATAGTAATCCTCACTTGAAAAAGGAAAAAGAACTTTGAAATATTTATAAGGTAAAGAAATGCTTTGAGTTTCAAATTTAGGGAAAGAAAAGTGAAGTTAAAATCATTAAAGGCTATCCAGATATAGTAATCCTCACTTGAAAAAGGAAAAATAAGGGATTGGGCTATGTAATATTTATAAGGTAAAGGAATGCTTTGAGTTTCAAATTTAGGGAAAGAAAGGTGATGTTCAAATGTTTATAAGGTAAAGAAATGCTTTGAGTTTCAAATTTAGGGAAAGAAAAGTGAAGTTCAAAATATATCTATAAGGTAAAGGAATGCTTTGAGTTTCAAATTTAGGGAAAGAAATGTGATGTTCAAAATCAATAAGTTAAAGGAATGCTTTGAGTTTCAAATTTAGGGAAAGAAAGGTGATGTTCAAAATCATTAAAGGTGGAATGCTTTGAAAATGCTTTGAGTTTCAAATTTAGGGAAAGAAAAGTGAAGTTCAAAATCATTAAAGGCTATCCAATGTTTTGAGTTTCAAATTTAGGGAAAGAAAAGTGAAGTTCAAAATCATTAAAGGCTATCCAGATTTTTGAGTTTCAAATTTAGGGAAAGAAAAGTGAAGTTCAAAATCATTAAAGACTATCCAGATAATAATCCTCACTTGAAAAAAGAAAAAGAAAGGATTGAAAACAATCCTTGAAAAGAAAAGAAATATATATAGGATTGAAAGCAATCCAAATGAAAAAGAGAAAAGAAAGAGAAAAAAATAAAAGTGAGGAGAAGCTCGAGGAAATGCCTAATCAAAAACTAGCTTCACTGGACCTACCTAAAGGGAAAACTTAAATACATTCATGAACTTATATTTATGAAATAGATCTTTTATTAGTAATGTTCTCATGAAGTTTCTATCATTTGAATATTCTAAGTGACTTAATATTGGAACATATAGTGATTCTTGAAATGAATAGAAGACTAGAACTCTTAAACTTGATGACTAGATAATCTTGTGGCTACAGAGTTAATTCAATTACTTAAATTTTTTCTAAAAATGTCACTATGATATTTATTTAAATAAAACTTATAGTATTTCTGAATTAAAACTTTACTACAATAGATCATAACTTTTGTATAGTACTAAAATTACTTGAGGACAAGTAATAGTTAAGTTTGGGGGATTTCGACCAAAGGAAAATATGTTGAAATTTTCATACCTATTTTATACTGGTTTTGATGATATTGCACGTTAAAGAAAGGTATTTTTGATGTTTTGTTGTAGGAATGATGAAATAGGGTCATTGGAGCAAAAAGATGCAAAAAGAAGTGAATTTGGAGCCAAAAGAACAAAAAAGTGAAGAATTGAACTAGGGCGCCGACGACACTATCGACCCTGCCGACGACGAGATTTTCTCGAGACTCCATAATTAATTTATTAAGAAGGTCCGCTGACGGCGCCCTCGAGGCTGCCGACGACGAGCTCGGGGGTTATGACCAACTAGGCTTTGAATGAGGATAAATTTTGAAGGGATGCTTAGGCAACTCTTGGAAAAGCTCATCCACAACTTTAGAAAAAGATTTTGGCCTAAAATTGAAGGACTCTAAAGGTCCTGGAGGTTAGAGAGGTTCCATTAGTGTATAGAGAATTTACTTGAGTGTCAAAATTGTGAGGAATTCTTGAAGAGATTGTAAGAGTGGAGGGAAAGTGAGAGATTTCTTCCTCCTTGCCGCTACGAAGAGGAATTCTGTGTGCTGTAAAGAAAGGAAGAGATTCAGAGGAACTTCAAGGAGTTTTCTGGGGGATANAAATTAATAAATGAAAGGATTGAAGGTTTAGAACGTCAACATGATTATGATATTGAGTACCTTCAGAGGCATTCAAATTTTGAGATAGCTTATAATGAAGCTCAGGCCCGACACTACAAAGGTGAGCCTGATGTTACTTTTCCTGAATGCCCCCGATATACTCAGTATCAGCCCAATGCACCTACTGATCAAGGAGACTAAGACATAGTTTGGGATTTTGATATATGATAGTAATAGATGTACTTGTACTTGTACTTTTATTTTTGTAATCTTTCATAATAGAAATGGATGTTTGTGTGTATTTGTACTTTCATTTTTATTTTTATGTTGTAATTGGATAATTTTTAATTTTTGTTATAAAGTTAGTGTGGTAGTAAAAATTTGCATGTGTAGTGTAATGGATGTTGATTAGTACTTTGTGAATTGTAATGTGATGTGATTTTCATTTTTGCATTTTATTTGTAATTGTTTTGATTAGTATTGGGGATGTGTTAGTAAATATTGTGTTTGTTATGTTTTAGTTTTATACTTATTTCAAAATTTCATTACCCAAAAATTTTTCTAATGATTTATATGAGTAGAAAGCTCCTAATGTTACAGACCAGGTGAAGTAGAAATTTTGAGAAGGACTGCAAATATTTAAAAATGATGAAAATGCCTAAAATACTGAGGTATGATTTATATTTAGATTTTTTCTTTCCACCTGTATCATTTCATATTGAAATTTAAGTTTGGGGGAGGGAAGAAAAATATTAACTATTAGATGTCCTCTATTTAAATATTTTCAAAAATTACTAATATGATTTTATGTAGTGAATTTAATTCAGGTAACTATATTTTGTATCTATTTAAATATTATGGTAGATTTAAATAAATATTTTTATAATGGAAATTAATTTTGTAAGTTAAGATATTTAGTATAAGAGAATAAGATTATAGTTAACTATTTAAAGTAAAGGAAACTATAAAAGTATTAAGAATCTTGGAAATTCATTTGAGAAGAAAAGATTGGGGCTCAATGATGTAACAGTTATTATTAAGAATCTTGGAAATTCATTTGAGAAGAAAAGATTGGGGCTCAATGATGTAACAGTTATGACTATAGTTAACTATTTAAAGTAAAGAAAACTATATTTTGAAATATTAAGAATCTTAGAAATTATTCAGAAGAAAAGATTGGGACTCAATGATGTAAAAGCTATGAAATATTTATAGGGTAAAGGAATGCGTTGAGTTTCAAATTTAGGAACATAAAGTTAATGTTCAAAATCATTAAAGCCTATCTAGATATAGTAATCCTCATTTGAAAAAGGAAAAAGAAAGGATTGACAACAATTCCTGAAAAGAAAAGAAAAATATATAGGATTGAAAGCAATCCAAATGAAAAGGAGAAAAGAAAGAAAAAAATATGAAAGTGAGGAGAAGCTTGAGAATATGCCTAATCAAAAATTAGTCTCACTGGACCTACCTAAAGGGAAAACTTAAATACATTCCTGATCTTATAGCTATGAAATAAATTTTTTACTAGTAGTGTTCTCATGAAGTTCCTATCATCTGAATATTCTAAGTGACTTAATATTGCAACATATAGTCATTCTTGAAATCAATAGAAGACTAGAACTCTTAACCTCGATGACTAGATAATCTTGTGGCTACAAAGTTAATTTAATTACTTGAATTTTTTCTGAAAATCTCACTATGATATTAATCTAAATCAAATTTATAATATTTTTGAATTGAAACTTTACTACAAAAGATCATAACTTTTACATAGTACTAAAATTACTTAAGGACAAGTAATAGTTAAGTTTGGGGGATTTTGACCAAAGGAAAATATGTTGAGATTTTTATACCTATTTTACACTATTTTTTATGATATTGCACTTTAAAGAAAGGTATTTTTGATGTTTTATTGCAGGAATGATGAACTAGGGTCATTTGAGTAAAAAAATGCAAAAAGGAGCGAATTTAAAGTGAAAAGGACCAAAATGTGAAGATTTAAACTATGGCGCCGACGGCGAGCCCAACGGTGCCGACGGTGGACTTTTCCCGAGACTCCAGAATTAATTCACTTAGAAGGCCCGCCGACGGCGCCCTTGAGGACACCGACGGCGAGCTCGGTGGTTATGTCCAACTATGCATTGGATGAGGACGAATTTAGGAGGGGTACTTAGGAAACTCTTAGGAAAACTCATCCACATCTTTAAAGAGAAGACTTTGGCCAAAAATAGAGAGGGAGAGGCTCAAAATTGAAGTTTGGGAAAAGTGTAGAGAGTCTAAATTGTGAGGAATTCTTCGAGAGATTGTAAGAGTGGAGGGAAAGTGAGAGATTTCTTCCTCGTAGAGTGTAACAATTGTGAGGAATTCTTCAAGAGATTGTAAGAGTGGAGGGAAAGTGAGAGATTTCTTCCTCCTTCCACTTCGAAGAAGAATTCTGTGTGCTGTAAAGAAAGAAAGAGATTCAGAGGAACTTCGAGGAGCAATATTATGAGGAATTCTTCGAGAAATTGTAAGAGTGGAGGGAAAGTGAGAGATTTCTTCCTCCTTGCTCGTTTCGAAGGGAATTGCTTGTGTTGTAAAGAAAGGAAGAGATTCAGAGGAACTTCAAGGAGTGTTCTTGGGGAGAAATTAGAATTTTGTGTGTTGTAAAGAAAGAAAGAGATTCAGAGGAACTTCGAGGAGTTTGCTTGTGGAGGAATAAATTCTGTGTGCTGTAAAGAAAGGAAGAGATTCAGAGGAACTTCGAGGAGAGTTCTTGGGGAGAAAGAGATTGTAAGAGTGGAGGGAAAGTGAGAGATTTCTTCCTCCTTGCTGCTTTGAAGAGGAATCGTGTGCTGTAAAGAAAGGAAAAGATTCAGAGGAACTTCAAGGAGTGTTCTTAAGGGAATTGCTTGTGTTGTAAAGAAAGGAAGAGATTCAGAGGAACTTCAAGGAGTGTTCTTGGGGAGAAATTTGTATTCTGTGTACTGTAAAAAAAGGAAGAGATTCAGAGGAACTTCAAGGAGTTTGCGTGGGGAGAAATTAGAGATAAGTTTATTTATTGTTATAGTTTGTATTACTTTGATTTTATGTATGAATTCTGAGTTTTGTTGTGTTTTCCCCATGAGATCTAAGTAGTTTTCTCTGTCTNGCCAATAAAATCCAGTTTGCAAAATTTTAAGAACAGTTCTATCATTCCTAAAATGACCTCCAAATTCAGAATCATGACATTTCTGAATAATTTCTTGAATTTCTTTATCAGGCACACATCGTCTCATTACTAAATATTTACTTTATTTATACAAATAGGATCATCCAAAAAAAAAGATTTTGCATCATGAATGAATTTCTTTTCCTGCTATTTTGTCGGTCCATATGGTAAAATACTACTTACAATATAATTTACAATATCAGTATACTGACCAAAGGAAAATATGATGAGAATTTCATACCTATTTTATACTATTTTTAATGATATTGCACTTTAAAGAACGGTATTTTTGATGTTTTGTTGCAGGAACGATGAATTAAGATCATTGGAGCAAAAAGATGCAAAAGGAGCAAATTTGGAGAGAAAAAAGACCAAAATGTGGAGATTTTAACTAGGCCGCCGACGGCGCCCTCGACCCCGCTGACGACGAGTTTTTCCCAAGGCTACAGGACAAAATTCTCCAAAAGTCTGCCGACGGTGCCATAGAGGCCGCCGATTGCGAGATCAACGGTTAGTGTACTTGTGCATTAGATAAGGCCGGATTTGGGAGGGGTGCTTAAGCAACTCTTGAGAAAACTCATCCACATCCTTAAAGGGAGGATTTTAGCCAAAAATAGAGGAGTTTAGAGGCCCTAGAGGTTAGAGAGGTTCCATTAGTGTATAAAATTTCCAATAGAGTGTAACAATTATGAAGAATTCTTCGAGAGATTGTAAGAGTGGAGGAAAAGTGAGAGATTTCTTTCTCCCTGCTACTTTGAAGAGGAATTCTGTGTGTTGTAAGGAAAGGAAGAGATTCAGAGGAACTTCGAGGAGTATTCTGGGGGATAAATTAGAGATCAATTTATTTATTGTTGTAGTTTGTATGCCTTTGATTTTATATATGAATTCTGAGTTTTGTTGTGTTTTTCCCATGAGATCTGAGTAGTTTTCTCTGTCTTTCTCCTTGTCTCAAGATTTGTGAAATGGTGATTTGAATTATTTGAGCCATGAAAATGTTAAAGAAGTTGTGATGATCTTTTCACTTTGATCTTAATTTACTTATGAAGTCATGAAAATGTTTAAGAAATTGTGATGATCTTTTCTCTTTGATCTTAATTTAATTTCATTTTTTAAGAAATTGTGATGATCTTTTCACTTCAATCTTAATTAACTTTCAATCTGGCCAATTGTTTAAGATTGTCTTAAGATTTGTGAAATGGTGATTTGAATTGGTTGAGCCATAAAAATGTTAAAGAAGTTGTGATGATTGTTCACTTTGATTTTAATTTACTTTTAATATGGCCAATTGATTTGTTAAAATATGTTGAGTTTTCCAATTAAAGTGAAGATTACATCCGAGATTTAGGGAGGTCAAAGCCCTTGGAAGTTGGGTGCAAATAAATAAGGAAATAAAATTATTGGGCGTAGAATTGGAGATAGTAGAGTGACAGAGTAAAATCCCCAATTTGGTCCTATTGTTTGGGTGTTGAAGTGTAAATGTTAGCCCTCAAGTGAGGGGAACGTGGGAGCTTCGAAGTGAGAGCCAGTATCCTCTCAGCCTAACCGCAGCTTCAGTAAACAAGCATATGATTAATCAATGTTCTCTATGCCTGTACCAAAGGGTAAAGAATAGGTTTGCTCCTATTTGGCACAATATAATTTAAATTAATTCACTTTATCCATTCACTATAATTTCTTGACAAGAAGAAGGATGCTTTCTTATATATTGAATATCATATTCGAACTTTCATTAGTATAACTAGTTATTTAATAGTTATTAAAATTATATATTTATTTCAATTGCCTATTAGTAACAGATAAGCAAATTGAACTTCGTTGTTGTGATTAAAGCATTGCTTTTCTAAAATCTGAGTTCGTTGTTCTAATTACTTTCTGTGGGATCGATATCTAGGACTCCATTAGAGCCCTATATTACTTGAGCGATACATATACTTGCGTTGATAAGTGTGACTTTATAATTATTGAATATTTATTACGTTTCGATTTATCGAATCTGTAACTGTTATTAAGTTTTTGTACAGTTTCCGAGGAATCAAAGCTTTTAGCAGTAGTATTAAATACTTATATTTTTAAGCATATATAAAGTCGCGGTCAATCTTTCCCATTTGATATTTCTTCATTTGACCTTAGAAGCCCTAAACTTTGAAATCATGAAGACAATGCCTCTGATCTAAATCAAGAATTTTCTTAGGTGATTTCGATCATTTAAGATGTAATTAACTATAGGGGTTTTCCCTTATAGGAAACTTTCTAGCCTAGGTAATATTAACCATGTCTAATCTTTCATATTAGATAGGGGAACTTGTCCATCAACATAAATGTTTCCCAGACCAGAACGAATGTCATAAATTTTTTAGTTTATTTAATCGAGCATCACTATTAAGTAATGTTTCTATTCCCTAGGATATATGCATGGCTTGTAGTGTTGTTCTCGTTTATTTAAACTACTGTCTGCATGAGATTGGTTAGATCTTATATTTTCAAAATTTAAAATACTACTTTTCAAAAATTTTATATATATATATATATATATATATATATATATATATATATATATATATATATATATATATATATNGGTTTTACAACTAAAGTGAAGATTACATCCAAGATTCAGGGAGGTCAAAGCCCTTGAAAGTTAGGTGCAAATAAATATGGAAATAAAATTATCGGGCGTAGAATTAGAGATTTTAGAGTGACAGACTAAAATCCCCAATTCGGCCCAATCGTTTGGGTGCTGAAGTGTAGATGTTAGCCCTCAGGCAAGGGGAACGTGGGAGCTTTGAAGTGAGAGCCGGTATTCTCCCAGCCTAGTCGCAGATTCAGTAAACAAGCATAGGATTAGTCAATGTTTTTTATGTCTGGACCAAAGGGTAAAGAATGGTATGCTCCTATTTGGCACAATACAACTAGAACTGATTCACTTTATCCATTCACTATAATTTCTTGACAAGGAGAATGATGCTTTATTATATATTGAATATCACATTAATACCTTCGTTAGTATAATTAGTTACTTAAGAGTTTTTAAAATTATATATTTATTTCAATTGCCTATTAGTGACAGATAAGCAATTTGAATCTATTGTTGTGATTAAGTATTGCTTTTCTAAAATCTTAGTTCGTAGTTCTAATATTACTCCCTGTGGGATCAATATCTATGACTCCATTAGAGCCCTGTATTACCTGAGCGATACGTATACTTGCGTTGATAAGTGTGATTTTATAATTATTAAATATTTTATACGTACATTTTTATCGAATCTATAATTGTTATTAGGTTTTTAATGTCGTTGCTGAGAAATTAATTCTTTTAACAATAATATTAAATACTTATATTTTTAAGCATATATAAAGTCACTGTCAAGAGCTACGGCTCGAGGGACTACGACTGGGAAGAGAAAGGAGATAATGAATACAGCAAGTAGTGGGTCATGCGGCTCGAGGACTCTCGACTAGCTCGGTTGTGAACGGGAGAGGGGAAGAAGCGAGGGCTCGTTCATGAACGGGAGAGGGGAATACGCGGACCGAGACCTAGGGATTTTGACTTTTAGGGAGAAAAGAAAAAAAAAACAAAAAAATGTTATATTATAATAATAATAATAATAATAATAATAATAATATTATTATTATTATTATTATTATTATTATTAT